>RJWH01004347.1:0-110833 GCA_004363575.1 Solenodon paradoxus
TCTCTCCACAAATTCTTTCTGGATGAACCCAGTGTCTCATCAGTATGTCTCAGCTCCCTCCCCAACCCACCATCAAGAAGAGAAGCCTGGTTAGGGGTCTCAGTGGGTTCTGCTGTAGACACTCAGCCCCTTCTTTCTGAGCCTCAACTTCCTCCATTTTGTAGTGAGGAGGGGGATTGAACTTCTCTGACTGGGGCTGTATTGGAGCTGCCAGATGACTTCTGCATCTCTCTAAGGAGCATGTAGACAGTGGGGTGGGAGGAGCCTGGTGGTCCCTGCTTGGAAGAAATCTCTAGTCTCCTACCCTGGAACACAACATGGGTAGATTAAGGGGAGCAAGGCAGGTAGTTATGGGAATTAAAAACAGATTTGAGAATGGTTTCTTCAAAAATATATCCATATTTTAATCACCATCAGAGTCCAACCAGGGAAGCTGAAGGAAGGGCTGAGGTCAGAGGTGAAGTGTCCAGAAGTCAGGCGTCATGGGAGGAAGCCGGCCATCAGGTAGGCAAGCGTGGGGGCCAGCAATGTGGTCAAGGGCAAGGGCAGCAGCTGTCCTGGGGCCTGGGACTTGAAAACCAGGCGCTGTCCCTGAGGCTGCAGCGGCCTGACATTGTCTGTCATACTCATTTTCTGGTCGTCATCATAGTATAACTTCTCTGAGAAAGCAAGGATCTGCAGGGAAGGACAGGGCTCAGTGGGGAGGCCGGGAACAGGTGGAGATCACCGCCTGCTGTGTGACCTCAGGCCAGTTACCTGGCCTCTCTGAACCTCTGAATCCCTACCTCCGATGAAAAGAATAAGGGATGTAAAGTGCTTGGCATTGATGGACTTCATTCCCATTCACTTCTGGTGGCCCTGTGGACTCAGGGCTCACAGTTTTGAGGACCCATGATCACTACTACTAGAGAACAGTGGTTCTCACACTCCAGCGTGCAGTAGCAGCTCCTGGGGCCCTTGGGGCAGGGGGCCCAGGTTACCAGGCCCCACTAACAGAGTTCCCAACTCGGCAGGTCTGCAGGAGCCTGAGACTCAGAATGTTTAACAAGTTGCCAGATGATGCTGACAGTTCTGGTCCAGGGACTGCTCTTTGAGAACCACTGTTTGGGAATGGAAGTAGCAGGAAGACCAGGACTGGGGCCTGTTTGGTTGAGTGCTATGGCCCTGGGCTCCAGTACAAGGCCTCAAGTACCACTGGTCGAAGGGACAGTTTTTCTACTATGGTTGTACTGACCCTCTCTCAACTGCTCCTGGCCAGCCAGGCCCTCCCCTGTGCTGGTCCAGCTCTCAGCTGGACAACTCCCACCCGCTTTTCGGGGTGCAGCCTGGAGACCTCTGACCACCTCTGTCATGCCTCCCCTCTAGTCCTCAGCCAGGGAGGAGACAACTAGACCTCAGTTGTCTGTCTCCCTAGGGAACGTCTGTACATTCAACCAATAAACCTTAACTCCTGGAGAACATCCTACCTCACCTCTCCCAGGGGACATTTTGGGGGGATGGCCCAGGGAATGGCCTTTCGGGGGCAGTAGGCAGTGGGAGGGCCTGCAGACCTGCTTCTCATGGAGCTGAATCTTCTCCTCAAACACAGTCCAGACAACCTTCTCCTCACAGCCCGGGGTGGTGAGCGAGCCCAGGTAACGGAAGTAGTTCCTCAGTTTCTCCTCCTTGGGGAGCAGGTCTAATAGGCTGATGCTCTTTCTCATCGTAGTGCTCATCTCTGGGAAAGTGGGGGCCAGAGGAGGCTGTCAGTGGGGGGTGGGTTATCTGAGTGCCTGGGAGTCCCCTCGTACCTCACTGAGAGTCCAGGCCACCCCACCACCTGGTTCTTCCTCCTCTCCTTCACCCCAGTCTCCCCTCATCTTCATGCTGACTCACTGGGTCTGGGGATATCAGACAATGCCTCCACCAGGGGCTGGAAGCCATCATTCTCCTCGGATCCAGCCTGGAAAGGAGGGAGGGGGGTTTAAGAGAGACTATGCAGAGCCCCCTTGGTGACCACCAGTTCATCCTCCCTGTCTGGAGTGGGGAGGGCAGGAAGCTGAGGCTCTGGAAGGCTCTGGGCTCCCCAACTGCAGTGTATAAGTCACTGAGAAACAGGGAAAGTTGGGGCCTCCCAGCCCCCTTCTGCTGTGCTAAGAACCCAGGTCTCTGCATCCTGAGAAGCAGCTTCTCAGACCCTGGCTCCCTGGGGAATGGGGTGGGGGGTGAGAGAGATCCCACCTCCACCAGGAAGGCCAGTACTGCGATCTCGTCTTCGGGGTCCTGGGCCTTTTCCTTGTTCTTCGATGCCCCTTTCTCTTTTTCATGTACTATGTGCATCTGGTGGGAGGCAAGAGGGATGGAGAGGGGAACCTGTGGGGTTGCACCAGCCTTCTTGCGGGAGGAGGGTCCACCCAGGGTCCTGCCAAAGCACTGCCCCAGGGCACCACCCCAGAAGGAGCCCCTCACCTCCATGGCAAATCGCTCGCCATTAAGGCTGTGCTCTGAGCCCCTGTCCAGCTTCTTGGACCAGTGCAGGTGCAGCTGTGTGGCCCGGTACTGGGCTGCCAGCCCTCCTCTGGCAATGGTGGCCTTATCCCCAAGCAACACCATCACTGGAGGGCACAGAAGCGGGCAGATCCTCAAGCCCATCTCGCCTCGCCCCTCCAGCCCTCTTACCCCAACTCCACCCAGGCGGGACCTTCTCTCCTACCTCCCACCCTCTATGGGCTGCAGTTCGGGGCCCAAAGAGACAAGACAGGGTGGGAGAGCCCTTAACCTTTTTGTGCCCTCTCACTAGCCTCCCTGCCTGCCTCTCCCTCTGCACACCCCCTACTGCCCCAAACATGCAGCTCACCCCTCCCTCCCCTCCTTCAACCCCCTCCATGGTGCCCTGTTGTCCTCAAGGGAATGTCCTCTGCCCCGGTGACCTGCCCCGGGGCCCAACGTGGCTGACGCTGGGCCTGGCTCACACCCTACCACCCTCACTCTCTGTCCTCCTGTCCTCTGTCCAGGCTGAGCCCTAAATACCCCAAGCTGCTTCACACTGCTGCACCTTTGTACACGTTGTTCCTTCTGCCTAGAATGTTTCCCCTCCCCCAGCCCAGACTGGCCTGATGAAAGCGCTGAAAACACTGTAGAGTAGTCTCTGTTTTCCAAAGCCCCCTCAGCTCCTCCTTCTGCCCCTCACCCCCCAGATGGACCTTGGCTCCATGTCCTGAGGGAACTCAGGGGTCCCTGGGGGGGTGCCCATGCCTACCTGGTCCTCCTTCAGGCCTGCTGAGACCCACCTGAGTGCCCATTGTTTTGGATGGTCCACTTTTGCTTCTTGTCATAGTCAGAGAAAGAGAAGCTCCCCAGGCGTTTGTCTTCCTGGGCCTTGGAGGTGACGATGTTGATAGGGGACTGGCGGCCCTTCTGGCAGTCTTCCTTCCACTGGTCCGGCCCTGCTCAGGGAGGGCAGGCAGGCTGTCAGGAGTACCTGACTCCAGCTGTGGCCTCCTGACCCCACCGAAGTCAGACCTGAGCACATTCACTCACACTCATGCTCACATGCAAAGCCAGTGGGATCAGTTAGTCTGGCCTTGGTGCAGGACAGATGGGAGCTGGTGGCCACTGGGTGGCTGTGAGCTCTGGGGTCGAGGATGCTGGGATGTGAAAGAAGTGCCATGATAACCTACATCCTGGGGGGCATTAGGAGTTCAGAGGTGAGCAGGAGGGTCTGGGAAGCGCCAGTGTATCTGCCCAAGGGACTGGGGGTTGGCAGCAGGGTCCAGGGGCAGGAAGAAAACAGATTGCAGGGAAATGGGTCAGCATTTGAACAAAAAGTATGAAGGATGAGCTCTCAGGCCCACCTGCAGGGGTGTCACTAAAATAAAACCAACTGTCCACTCTGTTATTTAAAAAAAAAATAACAAAGTATATTTGATTTCCTGGGGGACTTAGCCTCTCCCTAACAGTGACAATGACAGGAGGTGCCAGTATTAGCTCATCTCATTTTCCCACCCTTTCTGGGTCTCCATTTTCCCCTGGACAGTCCCCACCACACAGAAAAACTTGTCCCAAGACTTGCTGTACTTACCCAGGCAGGTGTAGTTGGAAGACTTGGCTTGACTCTCGTAGCACCAGTGTGACGCTGGGGTAGAGAAAGACATGAGGCCTGTGTGTACTGGTCTATGTCTGCACGCACTTACATCTCGATGAGCACAAGTGAGTTGTGTACATGCAATTGTGCGTTTGTGTGTTTACAGAGGTGGGTCTAAGGTAGACAATATCCCTGGAGTCGGAGCACCCCTGGGCTGGGATGGAACATTCCTGGGATCTGGGATCTGGGACAGAGCCAGTGGAAGGAGACTTAAAACGGAAGGAAGAAAGGAGGAGGTGGTACATGGTACCACTGGAACCCTTGGCTGATCAACTAGTCATCTTGCCCTGGGCAGTATTCCTCAGAGGGGGTGTGGGGGGGTTCTGTGTTTGTCCTCTCTACTGCTGGTGGGCTGGTCTACACATTCTGTCCTTTTGCTCATCAGCAGCCCCCACCCCTCACTGCTCCTTGCATCCTTCACCCCAAACCTGCAAGGGAGGCTCTGATGAGAGCAGAGGAAGAGGATTCTGGTTCAGCCTATCCCTCAGGGACAAAAGAGCCAGGTTCAGCCTGGCTGCCTTCCCAGACTTGATCCTGGATGATGGAGGAGATTAGGCTAGCCCTACCCCGGAACACACCCTCCTGTGATATCAACACTGATTCCTGGATAAACCTTCACTGCCCTACAGGGAAGAAAGCATCTAGGCCTTTTCTCTAGTCCATCCTGCACACATAAACCCACAATCCCAGTCTTTGGGGCCAGAAAGACTCAAGTTCTAATCACAGCTCTGCCTCAGGACAGTACAACCAGCATCTAGTATCTCTGAAAAAAACAAACAAACAAACCAAAGTCCCACACTAAGGCAAGATTTAGCAACAGAGGAAACTGCAGACAGAGGGGACACATGCAAACTCTGTGCTTTCTGCTCAGGGTAGGCAAGGCTAGATTCAGAGTTAGAATTAGGCTGAGTTGCTTAGGAGCTTGGCTTTAGGGGCCAGTCTGTTCATTTCTCCAAGCCTCAGTTTTATCATCTGTAAAATGGAACCCACCTCACTGGGCTGTGGGGAGGATTAAATGAGAGATGGTATAGTGTTCCTGGCAGCCTGAAATTTAGCAAAGTCCCTGACACATCCTTCCCATCCCCTTGCCTCCCTCCCTCTGGGCTCCTGTCAGTGCACAGATGGTCAAAGGATGGAAGGACTGAGAAAAGAGAAATGAAGTGTGTTGGAAAGAACTCAGATATGAGGACATTCCTAAGAAAAGCACAGCTTCCCCCTCAGTCTGAGCCAAGGCCTCTGAGCACTTCAACCCCTTCTTGCCTAGGCTGACCCCTCCCAAAGTCTCCTCCTTGGGGGAGGGGTGTCCCTGAAAGGCAGAGAGGGAGGGGAAGGAGCCTGGAGAGAGTCAGGTTGTCCTGGGGTGGGAGGAAAGGCTGGAGGGACAGAGAGTGAGCACCCACCCCTCAATCAAATGGTTCGCCTGCCCTCCTGGCATAGCCTTTTCCATAGGGGACAGCCCATCCCCTGCCCTGAACATCCTGTTGCTCTTGGTGGTTGCTGCATCTGGCAACCCTGCAATGGGCAGTGGGCACTTCCCATCCAGGCCCCTCTCTGCAGGTACACAGAGCTCCAGAGCTGGAGCCTGGCTTCCTCCTGGCTTTGCTCCTTGCTTAATCTCTACTAATCTCTGCAGGGGAGCCCATTAACTTCACTGAGCCCCACATTCTTCCTCAAGCTGGAGGAGCTGCTGCAAACTCCCAGGGCCAGTGTCTGCCAGGACAATGGTGGAAGGTCGTTTGTACCATGAAAGGCTCCTTGTTCTAACCTTCCTGTGACTTCACCTCTCAGAGGTCCTCTGTTCCAGCTGGCCCCTCCTCCGGACTGGAGGCCCAAGGGGAAGCCATCCCTGGGGAAGCCTTGTGGCAGCCAGAGACCTAGGAGCCAGCTTTGTGGGTGGAACCCTCTCTCTGCCTCCCCGAGACTCATCTGGTCTTAGGAATTTGCTCTCCCCTACTTTTGGTTCCTGGGTTTGTAATGGTGACCTCTGCTCCACTGTCACAGAGACATTTGACCTGCTCAGCTGAATGCGCTTATAACTACACTTCTCAGGAAGCAGGAGCCAGGAAAACATAATGCTGAAGAGGACTCGGTCAAGGGTCAGGTCTGTGTCCCTGGGCGATGGTGGGGGTGGGGGGGTGGGCGGGGGAGGTTGGCTTTCAGGTAAGAGGAGGCAGGATCACAAGCCAGCTCCTTTGCTTGTTTGCGAGAGGGCTGCCCCTGCAGATCATCCCAGCCACTGTCTGGGGTCACCTCCAGGACAACCAGAGATGGGGGGGAGGGGGGTTCCCCACAGGTCTTGGCTCCAAGCTTCAGGTTCCACCTAGTCCACCTGCCCTGACCAGAAATGGAATGAGATCTAACAAACCTTGCTGGTCACCCAGTCACTGTCTCTCACCTCTCCTCCCCTTCTTTAGAGAAGACTTGAGACCTCTCTATGGTGGACCTTGCTCGCCCCACCCTCTTACTCCAGTGGGGAAGGAGGAATCCTGAAAACCAGCTCAGCAAAACCGAGTAAGGCCTGGGCAAAGTCTCAGCAAACGCCAGGTCAGGGGTCTGGACTCTGAAGGGGCTCACTGCTCTCTCCTCTCCCCCTGTCCAAGACATCAGATGCTCTGGGGACTTGGATGTGAAGCCTGGTCAATCTCCAGCCTCAAGTTCCCTAGGGGAGGAAGTGGGTGGAAGAAGACAGCCTCTGGGCAGTTGTGGAAAGCAGCTCCCCCCACCCCCCAACCCTCGGCCCCCCAGGGGAGCGCAGCTTGCCTGGAACTGAGAGGGGATCTTGAGGGTCCCTCAGTGGCAGAGCCATCAGTGGGTGTCCCCCACACCCCCAATCAGCAGACCTAGCACTTCTCCACTGTATGTGTTTGAATCCTTGAAACACCCTCTGGAGTCAGAATTGCTATCCCGGTTTCGCAAATGAGAAAATGAAGGGTAGGTGATTTACCTGAGGAAAAACGTTTCTTTCTACTGGCCCCAGCTACTTATGCTTTCAATCCTGACAACCTACAAATGACGTTCTCCCACATTCTGCCTTTTCTCTCTCCCCACCTAGAAAGAACCTGAGAGTGGCTGCAAGATACCCTATACCTATGCTAGGCTGACCATATTTCAAAACCGGGCAAAACAGGGACCCCGCGGTTTTTGGACCCCCTCAACAGACTAGGCGCAGGGCGACTGGACTGGCCGTTTTTCTGCGTTACAGGCCACCCCGGTTTATTTAAAACGGAACAAAATTGACGATCGGGAAATATGAAAACAAACGGTACTGTCCCGTTGAGGGACCTAAGGTCAGCCTACCTGTGCCCCACCCCACCCCAGCCTGCCAGCTGAGTCTTTCCTGCTAAGAGCACAGTCTCCCTCTGTCGCCGAGGGAGCCTCACCCCTCACTCCCCGACTCCCAGGGCTGGGGAGCTCACTTTGGAGAGGTTTGGCGCTGTGGACTCCAAGGACCACTGAGGGATAGCTGAGCTGGGGACTGGCCCATGGGATCCTTCTGCGAGGAGTCTGCAGCGAAGATGCCCCTGTGGGGTCGCATAGAAGGTGTCTGTGCCCAGCTTCTAGAAAGGTCGTCAGCTCCTTATCAAATATTAACATGCCTCTCCTACCACCTCCCACCTAGACGAATAATTAAGAGCTCGGCTTCACCATTAATCTTTAAACGAAAATCACCCGGAAAGACCGGCTCTCCGGGACCTTGAGTCTCCGGGTGTCCCCCACCAGGCTCCCAGGCTAGTGAAAGGAAGGACCGAGGAGGGGAGCTGGAGGGGACCTGGAGGCTTCCAGGGACGAGCTCAGAGTGGGAAGGGGGATCCAGGGCCCCACCACACCCAGTGCTACCCTTGCTCTGAGCCCCAGCGGGACGGACTGCGACCCACGGATAGACTGAGGAGCATCAGAACCGCGAGAAGTGCCAGAAAGGGCGAGAAAGGGATGCGTGCGTCTGGGCGGATCAGGGAAGCATCCTCCTCACGCACTCGCACACTCGCCCTGCCAGGGTCTCCCGCCCGGCGTGCACCGCAGCTGTGCACACGCACGCAGGCACTCCCCCGCACCCGCCTGGGAGGCTCGCGTGCGCACTGGAGTCGGCGCGCACCGGGTGCGCCCGCACCCTCGGCGCGGCCCGCAGGCTCGCAAGTCCCGGCGGGCGCGCAGCCGGCAGGCACCGGCCGAGGGCGAGTGCAAACTCCGTGGCACGGGAGCCACCCGAGGGCGTCCCGGTCGGAGCCCGGTGTTCACCTGCGCAGGTCAAGGACTGGGCGACGGCGAGAACCAGGAGCGCCAGCAGCAGCCGCATCCTGTGCAGAAGCAAAGACGCCACTAAGCCGGTGGGGCGCACGGAGGCGGTCGCCGAGGGTGCTGTGGTCAGGCCCGCAGGGCTTTTATAGCGGAGTCGCGACGTGAGGGAGCCCCAACATTGGGACGCGGGTGGCGGCTCCTCCCACTGGCGGAGCCTCCCCTCCAGCCGCTCCAGATCTGAAATCCTCGCCGCCCCCTTCCCTCTCCACCTCCCAGCCAGGCCACCTTTTGCCCCGTGCGCGGGGTGGGGGGTGGAAGGCTCAGCACTACACGTCCTCTCGGTGGCGAGGCGGTGCCCTTCCCTTGTCTCCTTCCCGCATCCCACACCAGGTCTCCAGGAAACAGAACGGCGACATCGCAAGATAATTGACCCGCGCAGGGTGGGTGCCTGGATTCCGGACTTCTATGATTTTGGCGCGGACCACAACCCCTCGGGAGCAGCCGGCTATTGGAATGAACTTAGATTGGGCAGGGGGAGCCGGTGGGGAGATAGCGTTGGAGGGATAAAGCAGGTGAGCGATGTTATGTTGGTTAATTTGGTGGCCCCAATATGAGGACTCTCTTGCCATCGCTTCCCCCAACTTTTTTTTTTTTTTCTTACTTTTTGATTTTTATTTGTTTTAAAGGAAAGGTGCAGGCAGGCATGAAGGTGCGTAGGCAGGAAGAGAGGTGGAAGAAGCATTTTCTTTAATTTTTATTTAGTTGTTCACAGTGGTTGTTTCCCGCCAGATCCGGCACTGAAACCCAGAGGTATGTGCTTACTTTTTTGGAGGCCATTTGATTTGACCTAACCGCTTCTCCATCAGGGCATTCTTTTTTTTTTTTTTTTTTTTTTAATTAAGGAAAGGTGCAGACAGGAATGAAAGCGACTAGACAAGCAAGGGTGAAGAGGAGAAAAAAGCACATTGGTTTTTCTTCTGGACCAATGTACATGGACTGTGCTCCTTTGGCGGCGTCTGTCCTAACCTCCACTCCACAAACAGACCAGAGACCAGAGACCCTTCTTCCAATACAGTGAAGATACCCCTAAATTGCTACTGTGGTATTTATGTGATCAGAGCAGGGACCGGGGTGCTGAGGGGGCAGTGTTAAATGAACTGCAAAAGGGGCTCAATGGGAAAGAAACTGATAAGGTTAGAAGAGAGAGGCTGGGTCCTCTTGAACCCCATCTCCCCACCCCTGACATAGGGAAGAGAAGAGATCCTGGTCTGAATGAATCCCTAATTCTCTTACTTGCTAGGATCTCAACAAGAGTTCAGAGAAAGGAGAGTTCCCTTGAAGGTCCTAACTTTTAGTGAAATGGGCCTAGGGACCCTCACAGAGAGGAAGCTGCCTGCTATCTCAGAAGGGCTGCTCCCTCCTGGCTGTGGACCTTCTCTCCATCTGCGATGCCTCCAGGCTCCTTCATGACTGAAAATGCTGTTCGAAGCACATGGGGTGGGGGCTCCGGGGGAGTTTGGGAAGCTCAGACTGAGGTGAGGAAGAGGGACAAGGAACTCGGCAGTGGCCAGGGCCATCAACAGGAAGCCCCGGTTTTCTGGTTTAGTGGCTTCCCCATCCGCTGCCAACCTCTCATCCACCTCCAGCCTTTGAACCTCAGCTAGGGACCTCTGAAGAGACATTGCCTCATCCAGAACTATCCCTGCAAAGGGGCTTCCTCCTTGGTTAGAGTCCTGGCTACGCCCCCCCACCCCCCCCACCCAACCCACCCCTTCTGGCCCAGGATCACACAGCTTTGAGGAGCAGCTTTGATCCTACCAAGAGGCAGGCAGGAGGGGAGGGGGCATCCACATCAAGTTTAGGGCCCTATTGTCTTCCCTGCTCTAGGATTTCATCACCGGTCTGGGATGATGACAGTCAGGAAGGATTCCACGCCCCAGAGCTTTTTCTGGGGAGTGGATTAGTGTTTTCAGGTTGTAAATATATATATTTCAGGACTGGGGAATGTGGCAGGGAGGAAA
The DNA here is from genome assembly GCA_004363575.1 of Solenodon paradoxus. NCBI lineage: Eukaryota > Metazoa > Chordata > Mammalia > Eulipotyphla > Solenodontidae > Solenodon > Solenodon paradoxus. The sequence continues at coordinate 10,381 of RJWH01004347.1, forward strand.
TATGTTCCTGGGAATGAAGTCTACTTCAGGGGTTCCCTGGGACCCCAGGCTGGGTCAAGAGAGAGACTCAGAAACCTTCAGAGAGGTTACGGGGTTATGGATGGGTGACTTCTGGACACATGTCAAAGTCCATGGCATTGCTCCCCTGCAAGATAGCAGCATGGGAGCAGAGCTGCCCCCTACGTAATCCTGCTCCCCTCCCATCAGTCCGTCCTCCCTCACCCCATTTGTTTTGGGGCCAGTGAGTTTGGGGAAGAGAAGGAGGACATGTGGAGTGTCCCCTCTGAGTCACAGAAGGGGCTAGAGGTTAAGGATGGGCACTTGCTCACGGATGTGCCTGAATCAAGCACTACAGAGGCTGCACAACTGTGAAATAGGGATTTAGGGGGCTTCCCTGCTCTATTCCCAATCTCTGACTCTAGGGTTACACAGGGCAGGGGGAGGCCCCCACTCCTAGTCTTAGCATTCCTAGCCTTATATCCCAGCTTGGGATTCCTGGCCTGGCCTGCCATAAGTTAGTCATCTGTCACTGTCCAGGACACCCTGGGGCCCTGTGAAGACATCCAGGAGAGGACAAGGCCTGACATAAAGTCATTAGAGTAGGGATCCATCCTTGTGACTTACAGGGCCCATAAAGCTGCCAGCCTGAGCTCCCCTGTCCCAGCCCTGCCTTGGCTGCTCTTCCTCTTCCTCTTCATAGGGTGCCTGAGTGTCCTGTGTTCAAGTCCCTGCTCTTCCTCTGACTCAGGGATGACCTTGGGTAACTTTCCTACTCCTCTCTGATTGCAACTTCCTCATCTATAAAGTGGGTTGATAATCCCTGACCTGCTGACCTCTGTCAATAAACAATTATTGGAAATCCGCTGTGAGCCAGGGCCTGTCCAGCCCAGGCTTTCACAACTGGCCTCCGGATGCCTGGGTGTAGCCACCAGTCAATTGCAAATGCAGAGATGAATCAGAGTTTTCATTCTCTGGAGATTTTCACCCATAGCGCCCTGTGGAGAGCAGAAAGGAGGCAGTGAGAAAGCCTGTGAGCACTTCTGGCTCCACTCACTTGCTCTGTGAGGTCAGCTGGGCCTTGGTTTCCCTCATCTGTAAAATGAAGATCACACTCCTGTCTCCCTCAGAGGTTTCTGTAAGAAGTAGGTGAGCTGAAACCTGAGTTGGGCTGGCCCAGGGCTGGGCACATTAGCACTCCTGACCGTGATTTCTAAGTAGAAGTCCCTTTACTGGAGTGAACTTAACCATAGGCAGGTGCGATGTGGCACTGGGTGAGAGGGAATTCCGGGCCAGGCGCAGGGAGGAGCCCTGGCACATCAGGCTCTTTCTGGATTCCCAAGTCCTGGGGAGAGGTGAGGCAATTCGTTCCCTTCTGGGACTGTGATTGGGGTGTGGTGGAAGGACCTGGGAGCAAATGCTGCATTCTTGGTGGTCAGAGGTTCGAGGAAGGCCTGGTACATATCCCTGCGCAGAAAACTACCCAGCCTTCTGCTCAGGGGTGAGGTGGGCGGCAGACGATGCAGCACTCACTGAAATCAGGCTTTAGAGCAACAGTGCCCTGGATTCACATTCCAAGCCCAGCACTCACCCTTTTTGTCCCTCAGCTCTGCGTTCTGATCAGGGAAATCGGGATCCAGGCAGCACCTCTCTCACCTGGACACAAGTTAGAATTCAACGAAGTGATGCTGGCTGAAGGGCTTGATAGAGGTTCAGGCGCTTAGTAAGCGCTCAGGGAACCTCGGCTGTAATTATTAGCTAGTAAAGACAACCATGTCGCTATGCCCACAGTAGTGCAGGAGCCCAGAGTAGAGGCCCAGACAGTGCGTGGAGAATTAGGGAAGGCTTCCTGGAGGAGGTAGGACCTAAACTGAGTACTAAAACACAAGTAGATGCTAACCCTGGATTAAAGAAATCCTGGCAGAGGAAATATGAGAAATGGCATAGAGCGGACGGGCAGGAACAGCAGATACCAGGCAGTACTGAGTGACGGGCTGTCGTGGTCTTAGCATCAGACATTCGGGCCTTTTCTTTTCTTTTTTTTTTTTGAAAGGTACAGGCAGGAAGAGAGAAGGAAAAAATGATTTTGCTTTATTTAGTTCCTCATCTTGGTTGTTCCCCCCAGCCCTGGGGTCTTGAACCAGGGACCTTGGGATGACTATGGACTCTGCCCAGTGAGCTAAGCTGCTAGGCCACCAGAGTGTGTCAGGACTTTTTTTGGGAATTAGAAGATTAGACTGACCTCTCCTTTGGTGAGTAGGTATCAGGATCCTGATTTTATCGATTAGGAAACATCTTCAGAGAGACCCCTGCAAAGGCACGGTGCTCCTCAACCACTTTGAGTACAGAAGAAGAAGAAGCTGAGGCTCAGAGAAGACAGTGACTCTCAAATTGCCCAGCAAGGAGAGGGCAGAGTTAGGATCTGAACCCTGCTCTCCACCCACTTCCATTTTCTTTCCATGACATCTCATTCCACAACTACTTCCCCAACACATAGGCTTCCCTCCCATGGGGACCCCAGTCTCCATTTCCCTCTGCTTTCTGAACTCTCAGAGTCTCCTCTGATTAACAGATGACTTAAGGAAAAGTCTGCAGAGACTCCAGTTTTCCTGTCCCTAGATGTTGAGATTAAAATCACATAAGGAACAAGGTTTAATCAATAGCCTAGGCTTCACCACTCCCCAGCCTGGATCTGGGCCAGATTCTAGCAAAGACAAGAAAGTTCCTTTCCTGCCAGTGACTATGGAGGCTTCAATCTGTCTTCCTTCATCTTCATGCCCACCCAGCCTCTCTGGTCTGTAGGAAGTATTCTGGGGGAGCAGCAGGAGGACAGAGAAGCTGCAGGCTCCTTAGTGGGGCGTGGGCAGAAACTTCTGCCCCTGAACATTTAAAAATAATAACAGCAGTGAGAAGTATGTCATAATTCAGCAATGGAGATGACATATGTTCTGTTCCTGACCTGCAGAAAGTTCAGGAAAACTCCCCAGGGCTGTTCCCTCCCATCTCAGCTACAAGAACCCACATTTACATCAGCAGGAGGGTGGGATCAGAGCTTTGGCTTTTCCCAGTGTAACCATTTACTTTCTGATTTTGTGGCCAAAGGACCTCTAAAGTAGGGTGGGACAGGTGGGGAGAAAAAGGGGAGAAGGGCAGGAGCAGCCTTAAGGGGGAAGGGAACATTCCCTTCTCAATGAACATTAAAAGAACAGATTTTTTCAACTGCGTGTAATATTTTTTTTTTTTTTTACTATTATCAAAATAGTATATACTTGGCACATCTCTGTGGTCCAGTGGCTAAGTTGCAGGCCATTTAAAGCTCAAGGACCTGGCTTCAAGACCCAGAACCAGGAAAGGAAAAGAAGCCCCCCCCCCAAAAAAAAAGCGACAATAACAGAAAAATAGTACATACACATGTAGAAATTTTGGGAAAGAAGCTGGAAAAAAGATCAATTACCTTATTGCCCAGAGGTAACATTTTACAATTTGATATATTTTTAAGAAAACCCACCTTATTATATTTTTAAGAAAGCCCACCTTAATCAATCTGTTTATTTTTCATCTTATCTTTCAGTCGTTACCTGAGTACAAATACACTGCTGACATAGTACACGTGCTGTCCTGTTTTAACCTCCATATTTCAGTATAAACATGAGTTCATGTTACCGGCTAACCATCAACAGCTGTCATTTTGTGGTTCCAAATTTACCCAGTGGATGTTCTCAGCTTACTTCCAATGTAAATAACACTGTCAGGGGACATCTTCTCACTGGAGGGACAGGGTTGCTGGCTGGGGAAGGAAACCCGGGTTAAGGCAAAAGGTTTGGAAAGACCCCCTTCCAAGGGACCCTCAGGGAGAATCTGTCTGGGGTCCTAACGCTTTGATTTGATGTGCCTGTAAAGAAGGGATTGTGTGGGGTAGGGGTGAGGGACGTTTCTGTGTAGTCTGCAGGGCGGAGAGATAGTGGGCGAAAAGGGGCGACTCCTCCCTAGTGTGTTTGCGTATCAGCGGCGCCCTCTGCTGTCCCTGCTCCTCCAACGGTTCAGGGACCTTTATGGTGGAAGTTCTTCCCATAATGAACATCAATCTGTCCTTCCCCCGTGTTGCTTTTACGTTTGTGGGGAGAGCATCTTTTAATGACAACAAAATGGCATCCGGAGACAGCTCTTTAGGTCTCCTTCCTGGGGCCCGGTGAGTCCCCTTCCTGGACACTCATCATGTGCAGCCACATTTAATGTCTGAACTACTCCCTCTTAGGTGTTAGAGGGGAAACTGAGACAAGCAACTGCGGATGCATCAGAAGGGCCCTAAAAACTCTGCCCTAGCCTCCTTCTTTCTAAGTGTGACCCTGGCTTCCTCTGGTCCTGGAAAGGGGATAAAGGTGTCAGAGCTGTAGCTTGAAACTGAGACTGAGCAGGGCTGTATGCTGGTGGGTGCACATGGAAGATTAGATGGAGCTGCTCTGCCTCCTCCCTTATTCTGGCAACCAAAACGGGGAGGGCCAGCGACTCTGCCATATCGAGTAACCGGATCCCCTGGACAGATTTTCCGTCCAAGACTTGGGGCCAGGATACCAGCAGATGGGAGAGAACACAGCTCAAAAGGGGATATGGACAAACTAGGGTCTTACTGGCTTACCGACTGGGTCAGACACCTAAAGGGCCCTCCTAGCCCTGAAGTTGGGGACCGAGATCCTTATGTGGCCTTGGGATCCCTTCCTTGATGACCACAAGGGGTTTTCACTGAGAGGGCTCTAGGCATACTCCTCTCAAGTTCCCAACACTCTTCAGCTGCTCCTCCACATGGCCCTCTTGACTTATGGGCTCCCCATCTGACATCTTGTATCCAGTCTTCTGTCCTTCCCTATCCAGTCTCCATGCCAGAGCAATCTTCTCAGGAAAGCAGGGTCAAGAGGCCCTTGTCATCCCTTCAGGCACCAGCTATTGTTAAATTCCTCCTGTGTGCTAGAACCTGTGTGAGATATATGACAGGAGCCATCTCTTGTCTCTCAAACTCAGAGTCCTATGGCCCACAGCAGGCATGACTGGGACAGATGCCAGAGCAGGCCCGGGACCCTGGCTGAGCCTAGGTGTCCTCAGAGGTCTTCCTGTGGGAGCTGATGTTAAGCTGAGCTCATAAGAAAGAGAAAGAATAAATTAAGAAACAGAAGTGGAGGATGAGACTGAGGGTGGAGTTGAGGGGTCAGAGGTCGAAGGGCCTTCCAGAAGATGAACAGCGTGTGCCTGAAAGACTCAGAAAGGAAAGTGGAATATTGGAGGAAGCCACAAATAGATTCTGGTTCAAGATAGAATTTGAGGAGGCAACTGAGAGGTGGGGGCACAGGCCAGATCACAAAGGTTCTTAAAATGAACACATCCAAGTGTCTACCAGCAGTGACCAGGGGCCCTCACTGTGAGCAACTCACAACCCCTTGGGATCAGTTATACTTGATGGTCTTTTTGCATGTTTCACAGTCTGTCTTCAGAGAGGCCCAGGTGGTTGGGCTGTAATCCCCCTTGGGCATTTCAACCTGATGTGGGCTCAGAGTGGGCAGAAGAGGAGATGGGACCTAATCGGTTCTGCCACACGTGGGACAAACGCTTTATAAACCCTCTGACTCTCATTTTCCATCTGTGAAATAGGAATGATAATGCCTATCTTGCCAGTAATGGATGAGGAGCAACTTTTGCAGGATTCTACAGCTGATGGTATAATCAAGGGCATTGGATTCCAAATTTCACCCCCTCACTCTCACCAATGTGGGCTCTTTTCATGGCATGTCTTGTCAGTTTACAGGAAAAACCTCTGCAAAAGAATCCCAACAGGGTGGCAGACTGGGTACATTCTAGCTGACTCAGAGTGCTGAGAGGGGCTCCCTGGTAACTTCCAAAGTCCTCTAAGAGTCGCGCAACCAGGAGAAGGAAGTCCCTTTAGGGAGGTGCCCCTGGAGCCTCTGGTCTGCACTGGGCCCTTTGTAGATCTGTGGGTGGGAGAGAGCCAGTGTCTGAACTGGGAGTCCAGGCTCACAGATACCTGGCCTTGTGTGGGTGACACGTGGGAGACGTGGCATCACAGTCCTGCAGGACCGCGTGGACATTGAAGAGGAAGGAGCACATAGACCTGTGGGGTCTCTGACCTCCTGAGAGGAGAGCTCCAGGAGATTGCAGCCTGACGGGGGAGGCATAGCTCCTAAGTGGGTGTGCAAGGACTGCACCTGTTTCTCTCTGGGCACTCAAAGTCATCCCAGTGCCAGAAACAAACACTAGCACAGGATTTGCAGATTAGGAAGTGACATCCCCCCACCCCTCATGCCTCAGTTTCCCAAGAAATGGTGTCCTGAACTGGGGAAAACCTGTCGTGCGTGTTATTGCTCGACAAACTTCAGATGGCCTTGGATGGAATAAGACCACTGCCATCAGGCGGAGAAACACTGGTGTCGAACCTAGGTTTGCAGGGCCAGGATAAAAGAGGGGCTGCAGAGACCATTTTGTCCCAGTCTTTCATGGTGTAGAGGTAGACAAACAGGCCGGGAGAAATAGATGACTTGCTCCAAGCCACTCGAGTGGCACTCTTAGCGGCCAGGGATAGTGTTCTAGAGCCCGAACTAGTCGAGTACAACTTCTTCCATGCCAAGGAAATTCGACTTCTCAGCGGCCCCCTAGGTAACCACCGAACTTCGTTTTCCAATTAGCATCGGATACCCCGCGCCCAGGACCTTACGCCAATCGAGGTAGCGAGTCTCTATTTCTAGGGCTTGAGTGCAACGCTGGACCAATCGATTGCTTATACCGGCCTGGCGTTGCTGAGCGCTGATTGGCTCTGGGTTGGGATGGGGCGGGAAGACCGGCGGGGACCGGCGCGGGAGCTGGACGGAGCTGGGTGCCGCGGCTTGAGCGCCGCAGTCCGCGTGAGTTACTGGGAGTCCGTCGGCACTGTCCCGCCACCAGGTGCCCGGTCAGCGCCGGAGGCCGGCCGTGGGACCGGGGGTCCCCTTCATTCGTCACTTCCAAGGTTTGTCAAGTTCTCCTTTTAAATGGCCCTCCAATCTGGCGCCTCCTCTCGGTGCCCAGAGTCGGCTGAGTCTCTCAACTCTGGCGCTAAAACTTAAGTCTCTTCGCTTCTCCTTCAGTTTCCGTTTTGAAGCAGTGATTTTTCAAAAGCAATCTTTTGCAAGTGGCCCTGTTGTGCTGAAAGCAGGGTCGGCGGTCTAGGTTCCTGGACACTGCTCTACCCACCTCCACTCTGGGGTTCTGCTTCCAAGCACACTCCTGTTCCGTTAGTTGCTCAGTGTGCAAACTCGGTGGCCTTGGAGCATTTTACTCACCTGCTCACCATTTCTTCAGCTGGAAAGGGAGACAAGTTGGAGGCATATACATTTCGAAAAAGAAAAAAAAAAAAAAGGTCGCAACAGCAGAAACGTGCACTAAAGGTAGTGGTATTCCAGAGAAAAAGCTGTCAACAAAAAATACCACTCCGTTCTGTAGAAGTGAAGTTAATTAAAAAGTCAGAGTTGATGCCAGAGCACTTAGAGGGCAGGATTAAATAACTAAAGAGGCTCTGGAAAATTCCTAGCTGTATTGCTAAAAATAATTCAAATCTAAAGTCCTGGTGAAGTACGGGGCTTCTGTTCACCCGGCGGGGTTAGGAGTGGCTCTTGTTCCAGCTTCTCTCCCACTCCCCCACCCCCGCCTCCCGCCGGGTGGTCTTGGGCTTTGCACCCTATCCTCTGCCATGGGGTAAGGGGGGTCTGGCGCTGGGGCTGTGCCAGGGCAGAATGCCATCCCATTGCCATGACACAACCTCCTGGAGGCAGTGCTCTGAGGGACAGGGCCTCGGTTGGGCTGTGTTGTACACCTGGGATGGGTAATCACTGAGGCTGCCTGAGGGGACCTGGAGACAGGCCCAGAGCACCAGGCTCCTCTGAAAACCACATACACCCTCAGTTGCCTTGGCCAGGACCAGTTCCGGGGGACAGATTCAGTTTATTGCCCCCAGAAGTGTGGTCTGCACTGGGGATGGTGAAAGCTCAGGAGCTCGGAAGAAAGGCTTCTTCACACTATTCAGTCCTCTAACCTTGAAAAGACATAGTTTTTAAGGAAAGGTGCAGGCAGGAATGAAGGTAAATAGAAGGTAGGAAGAGAAAGGAGGAAGAAGCACCTTAATTTTAAAATTTTTATTTAGTTTTGTTTAGTTGTTCACACGGGTCGTTTCCCCTTGGGCCCAGGACTATGCGGCTTGCTCTTTCGGAGGCGGTTGACAGAAATACTGCTCCACCAGGGTGGCCAAAAAGAAGACATTTTTTATAATGTTACCTTTCTCCACCCTCTTAATAGAAACTGGAAACCTGAACTGTGTCTTACCACAGTTTTCAGCATCTGTCTGCAGACGGCTGGAGTCCTTTAATGGGTTGGTTTAGTGTGGCCGCACTGGCCCCGTATTACCAGCATCACATTTTAACTCCCGTAATCCAGCAGTGTGGTTGGTATCACTCTGTTCTCTGCATGAGGAGCGCAGGGCTCTGAGGGGGTCAGTGATTTGCCGGAAGCCACCCACCCAGCCGCGGTAGAGCCAGCATTCTGGCTCAAATGTGTCTGGGGCCACCGGCTCTCTGTCAGGTCCTCCCTCTTGACATGCAGCTTTGGGGTGCTTCTCAGCCAGTTAGCTAGAGGCCATTAGTTAATAATTTCCTCCTGAAACTGACGATGGAAAAAAATAGTGTTATTAGAGCGGTGGGCAATCTGTTGTTGTAGTGATTTCAGCTTTGCATAAAGTTTGCAATGCATTTTTCTTATTTTTCAGAGGAAAGGGGCAGACAGAAATGAGAGTCATCTATGCTGTCCTGTGTATCAGTAGTTCACATGTTTTTGCTGACTAACATTTCATTGTATGGATATACTGCAATTTGTTTATCTGTTTGTCCACTGATAGACAACCTTTTGGTTGTTTCTAGGTTGGGGCTCTTACTTATAAAACTACCGTGAATATTGTCCCTTGGGTGGGATGGCTGGATCACATGGTAAGTGTGTGTTTAATAGTTTAAGAAACTGTCAAGCTCTTTTCTGGAGTGATTGAACCATTTTACATTTCTCCCAGCAGTGTACGGGTTTTCTAGCTTTTATATGAGAATTTGTATTGCCTGCCTTTGTATTTCCCGCTTTTGTTTTTAAGTCAAAATGAGAAAATGCTCTTTGTAATACATAAAACTCAGTATATTTCCATTTATAGATCATTTAAAAGGTAATTTTTAAGAATCAGCTGTAATTTTACCCTGATGCTTCTGCTGTATTTACCTTCAGGATTTTTCTTTATGTACACACAACCACACATTTAATATAGAACATAACATAATTTAACCATTACTCTTCTATTAGCTATGAATTGTTTCTAATATTTTTAGTTTTTAAAGTAATGTTGCTATGAGGATGATGGTGAATACATTCTTTCAGGACCTGCTAATTTCATTAGTGGTGGGATTCATTCGTTCTGGAATTGCTGGCTCAAAGGTGTGTTGGTCAGTCTTCTTGGTGCATACTGTCAAGGAACCAGCAGGATACACAGATACGCACATATGTAGGTGAATATGTATGCATATGTATATTTAGTCATCATAAGGACTTGGCTTATGTGATTGTGGAGGTTGGCAAGTCCAAATTTGCAGAGTCAGTGTCATAGTTCAAATCTAAAGACCAGAAGGCTGCTCTAGAGCTTGGAATTGGCAGTGTTGCAGTTTGAAGCCTCGTGGGCAGATGAACTGGAGAGAATAGGAGATCACTCAGGAGGGTCAACCTTGGGTTTATTTAGGCCTTCAACTGCTTGGTTGAGGCCCGCTTACATTAGAGAGGGTCATTGGCTTTACTCAGTCTACTGATAGAGATTTTTTTTAAAGGAAAGTTGCAGGTAGGAATGAAGGTGAGTAGACAGGCAGAAAGAGGAAGAAGCAGCATTTTGTTTATTTTTATTTAGTTATTCTTCTCGGTTGTATGTGGATTATGCTTCTGCTGGAGGCAGCTGACCAAACCATTACTCCACAGAGGCACATCTCTGATACAATTTTTTTTAAAGGAAAGGTGCAGGCAGGAATGAAGGTGAGCAGAGGGAGAAAGGAAGAGAGAGGAGGAAGCTTTTTAAAAAATTTTTTTTGAATATCTTTTATTTAGTTGTACATCTTGGTTGTTCCCTTGGTCCTAGAATGTGAACCTGGGTCCTTGGGATGTATGTGGACTGCGCCCAACCTCTACTCCACTAGGGAGTGCCCTGATCTAAATATTAATCTCATTCAAAAATACCCTGACAGAAACACCCAATAATATTTTAATAAATACCTGGGCACCCTGTACTCCAGTCAAATTAGCATGTAAGGTGCACCTCTATGATTTACTGGCCATGTTAAGCCCAAGGACCCGGGGTAGGAGGGGAGAAGAAAAAAAATTGGTTAAATTAGCCATCACAGGAGTGAATTTCTGATACATGTTAGAACATGTATAAACCTTGAAAACAGTATTCTACGTGAAAGAAGACAGTCACAAAGGACCACTTACTACATGATTCCATTATTTGAAATGTTCGGAACAGGTGAAGCTCTATAGACTGAAATTAGGTTAGTGGTTGCTGAGGGCATGGGGAAGCTTTGGGCAGGAGGATTTGGAGGTGATAACTGAGGAGTGCAGGATTCCTTTTGGGGGCAGTGGAAGTGCTCTAAATTTGCAGTGGTGGTGGCTGCACAGGTCCTATGATCTAACTGAAATCATTCAGTTGTACTTGAAGTAGGTTAAGTTGTATGGTGTATGAATTATACTTCATTAATGCTGTTAGAAAAATAGCAATTACTCATTTTAGCCAAAAGGGGTTCTGTTTGGTATTTTTTGTGTGGCAGCATAGTGACATTGTTATTTTTTTGTAAAGGAAAGGTACAGGCAGGAATGAAGATGAATAGGTAAGCAGGCAGGAAGAGAGAGGAGGAGGAAGATCTCTATTTATTTTTATTTAGTTATTCACATTGGTTGTTCCTCAGGGTCCTGGGTCTTGAACCCAGGACCTTGGGATGTATGCGGGACTGCTCCCAGGTGTGCTAGAGCATTAAGCCACCAGTGCGTGCCCGTGACATTTATTTTGGCTGTGCTTAGATACAGTTTTGAAGTGACCTTTTGTCTCATTTATCATGGCCTCTGAGTAACCTGATCTGAGGTTCGTGATTGTCTGTGTCCAACAGGAAAAGAAAATGACCTGACTGTGAGTGTCAGACCAGCTTGTGGCAACTCTTGAGGTGGACATCTGATCAGTTCTGGGTGTCAGGAGCTGTGTTTTCCTCCTTCGGCAGACACCGGGAACCTCATCAGTGTCCTCAGCCCCCGCCTCCACCTGGAATATGAGGAAGCACACTTAGGGAGGCCACAGGAGCTCTCATCCAGCCTCCTGCTGGTGTGCGCCTGGGGTCCTGAGAGGTGGGGGCCACTGCGTTGGAAAATTGCTTGTGCCATGTGCATCCGTTGCCGTGTGTGCGCACCCGCACATGTTTGTGTGTGTGTGTGTGTGTGTGTGTGTGTGTGCACTTCTTATGTCTGTTGCTACTTCAGAATATTTAAAGGCAGAAACTGCCCTTCCATTCCTGCCAAGGAGGCCTCATCATACCAGACTTACTACCTCCAGCCCACTCCCTGCTTGCCACTCCTGCAGGATTCCCTCAGCAGCCCAGGGAGGACTCGTAGGGTGAGGGTGAAGGAGGAGGAGACGGGCTGCAGCTCTTTCAGGCTGGGTGAGAAGGGAACTTTTCCTGCTTTTCCTCTGCATTGCGGAGATATGGGTTGGGAGTCTAAGCTATTGACTAAGCCTTGTTTTCTGGTGGGTTTAATTTCCACAGAGACCAAGAGGGACCCAGAGTTCTTGTAGATACTTCCTGGGATCAGCTGTCTCTCAGAGAATGCAGAGAACAGGACCCACTGGAGGTCAGAGTTCCCACTGAGAGGACGGCAGGAGGATGATATGTAAGAAACCCTGAGAAGGGACAAAAGTCCAGAATTTGAATAGCACCCAGCCCAGCTCCTTCCTGCAGGCTACTTAGGAGTCACTGACCTGTCTGAGCCTCGGCTTTCTCTCTATCATTCTAGGAGGCTGAGCGGAATCACCCTAGGTTCCAGTGACCCTCATCCTTTTGCCTCCCCTAAGAATCAGTAATCTCAACAAACAAGCTCACCTCTCTGAGTCCATGTACTTCCTCACCAGCCTCATCTCTCAGTGATCCTGCCTCACCCGATGCTGTTACACCTCCCACCAGTGTGTCTTCTCTTACTTTCCTGATTCTTGGATCGTCCTTCTCTTCTCCTTTGGTTAAAGTCTGTTTATCTCATTAAGACACAGTCACTTCTCACCTCCTCCAGGAAGCCTTCCCTAATTTTCCACTCACTGGTTGGGTTAGGGTCTCACCTCTGGGCTCCTGTTATATCTGGGGTATTACCATCATTGTCCTAATAAAAACTTATAATTATAGCTGAAGTTCTTTGAGCTCTTTTTACTGCCTGCCCCTGTGCCGGGCCTGTGCCAGGCCCTTTACGTAGCATCATCTCGCAGAATCCCAAAGAAGTAAAAACTAGCTCAGATTTGTCAGTAGACACCTGCCCTGAATTCACTCAGCTGGCATAGCAGACGTAGACAAAGCCAGCTGCGTAGTTGACAGGAACCCTATCACTTCCGAGCGTGTGCTGCAGCTGTACCGTGTCCTAGCCACCCCCTTCTCTGAATTCCTACTGCTTTCTCACTGTCTGAGAGTTTCCCTCCTGACCTTATAGAAGATCAGAGATGCTGCTGTTTGAAATCACGTCAGTGAGACTGAGCTCACTCTCGTCTGGAGGAGCAAAGGCAGTCCGGCAGAACAGTGGGTTCTATTCCCAGTGAGGTGACATGCTTCGGGGGAGATTCCTGAGCGCAGCATTTCACATTTCTCTTCATTTCTCACCTCCAAGGAAAACAGGAGACTGGGGCACTTCACAGCCGAGGCTGGCAGGGGGAGGACACAGGTTCCTGGAGTGGCCCTGGGCCTTTGGGTGGCATCAGCACAGCTGGTTCAAGAACACACTGACCCAGCCAGTGGGGTGTGGCAGGTTCGTCAGAAGGAACTACCTCACCTTCTAGGACCTCACTCACGACCTAGTTCTTAACTCTTTTTTCTTTTTCAATTTTGTATTGCAGTAACTTTGTTTTACAAATTAGAATAAACTCGTATGTGCAGTTTTCCCATTTCTTAGCTATACATCAACACATCCTGCGCTCCACAGAAGCACCCAGCCAGCGCTCTGCTTTTGCAAGCTCGTCTTTGTCCGTGAAGTTGTGCTGCCAGCATCCGCCCCCAAGAGCGTGCTGAGCTCCTGTAGTGAGGTGGGAGGTCAGGAGGATGAGGAGCAGTGTGTCTCCAAGGCTTCCTGGGGACTCATCACCAGCAGAGACAGTTAAGGAAACAACGGTGGACAGGTAGTGAGAAGTGCTGTGATGAGTGCTAGAGGTGCTGGGGACTAGGGTAGCAAGCCTGGGTAAGAGGAGGGCATTTCTGAGACCTACGTTATGGACAGCAAAGTGGACCAGGCTTCAGCTCCAGAGCAAAGGCTGACCTCCCAAGAGTGCAGAGCACCTGAAGGGGACCCACTGTAGGTGTCACGTCCAGTGCCCATTGGATGGGTGTCACCCAGAATACCTTGTAGGGTTGCTTCCTAGACCCAGGCTGCACTGACCTGAGCCTCGTGCAGCTAGATCTCAGTGTCCTCTGGTGTGGTTTGATATTTAATTTATTTGTATTTAAATAATAACAGCAGGTGATTGAAAAGAAATAGTACTGTAAGTCTTAGCACAAAACAGCACCCGTGTCCCACATGTCCCACTCCAGTTGGACCCAACTGCTATTCCACCAGGGTGCGTCCTAGTTTATGCATTTACTGTCATGTTTAAGAACTCTTTCACAAGCTTGTCACTTCCATGTTTTCATATGTGTGTGTGTGTATATATCTGTGTATATATACATACGGCTGTTTGTTAAAAAGATTAATTCCCCATTGTATTGCCTTGGTACATTTGTTAAAAATCAATTGACTGTTGCACCCTGGTGGAGTAGCAGCTAGATCAATCACTTCCGAAGGAGAAAGTCACATACCCCAGGCCCTGGGGAGTGGGAGTTGGGAAGCAACCAGTGTGAACAACTAAATAAAAATAAAACAAAGATGCTTCTTCCTCCTCTTTATTCCTCCTTGCCTGCCTACTTGCCTTCATTCCTGCCTACACTTTTCCTTTAAAAAAAAGAGAAGAAAAGAAAATCAATTGACCATAGAGGACAGGTCTACTTCTGGACTCTATTCTGCTTATAGGAACCTATTATCAATTCATTCCCCACCAGTGCTGGAAAACACTCATTGTCTGTGCTTCCCACCCTTTTCTCCTATGGACATTCTGAACTAGGTGGTTTCTATTTGGACTGGCAGCTGCCTGGTGCTGCTGCCTGCACCTGTCACCCAAGAGCATCCCTGCCCCTTCACCTGGGCAGCCCCAGGCCCCTCCTCCACCCTTTCCTGTGAAATATCCCCTTTGGTGGGTCCCTGGCTGCCTCATCCTGGGCTCATTTACCTGTGCCTGTGGAGCACATTCTCTAGTGGTTTCCTGGGAGAGGTACATGGGCCGTACAATTTTGAGACCTTGGACATATAATGCTGTCTTCATTCTGTCATATTTGCTTGATATTTTGGATGGATATATAATTCTGTGTTGGAGATTATTTCCTCTTCAGCATGTGAAGGTTGCTTTTCTGTGTTCTTTCAGTGTTTCTGGAGTAATTCCAAGTTCCTAATGTGTCATTACTTTATTTTGCAGAAAGTTTTAGGATCTTTTCTTTATTCATAAGTATAGCTAAAATTGCCAATGCTGGCATGCCCTGGTGGTTTAGTAGATAAGTCAGCTGCCTCTGGCTGGCACAAGCCACATGCATCCCAAGGACCTGGGTTTGCTTCCTGGGGCAGGGGAGAACAGCCAAGATGAACAACTAAATAAAATAGTTAAATAACATACTTCTTCCTCTTCTCCCTTCCTTCTATCCTACCTACTCTTTTTCATCATGCCTGTACCTTTCCTTTAAAGAAAATTGCCTGCATTCTGCCTTGGGTGGTCTTTTCTCATCCATTGTGTGGCTATGTGGTATGAGTACCTTTAACCTGTCAGTTCACATTCTTCCAATTTGGGGATTAAAAAGTAGTTCTATTAATTTCCTCCTGATCATTTTATCTTCCTAGAACTTCCACTAATATGCATTTAATCTAAGTTTCTTACATTAAAAAAAACCTAGTTTGTAACTCTTCTGTCTTTAACTTTCTGGGAGACTTTTATCAATCTTAGCCTCCAATTCTGTTCTGAACTCCTCATGGGGTGGGAGTAGAGGGGAGTAGAGGGGACCCAAGACATGTGGGGGTTATGTGGCTATTGCTCTGTATTCCTCCCAGTGTGATGCTCCCAATATCATCCCAGGTAATCCAGTTTATAGAATTCTTTGACACCTCATGATCTGATTTGACAGGAACCTTGCTGCACTGGGCATTAGGGAAACCTTCTGCCAGGAGTCCCTTTCAGTCCTCCTGAATTTCTCCCATTCTACCAGGCTTGCTGGACATGATGGATTCACATTCTTCCCCAGCAACATCTTGTCACAGCTGTGGCTCAACAACTGCACCTCTAAGTGAAGCTGAAGCAGCATCCTGGTTCATATCCCAGGGGCCCAGCAGGTACAGCAGGTGGCCACATGTCAGATAACTGCACTTCTTTCAGACCCTTACCCTTTCTCAGGGGCTGACCAGCATCCCTTTTTCTTTGGGTTCTGTTCACGTCCTTGCCATGACTGACCAAGGGGTAGAATGTTGGCCCTCAGACTGTTTGGATCTGCCCAGTAGGACCTCCATTAGCACTGGCTCCTTGCTGGGTGAAGTGAGGTGCAGGGGACAGGAGGAAGGTGGCAGAGTGTGCTGAACACCAGAAGGTCTGGGGCTTTGGTGACTGTTTCATGTCCTCTCTCTCCCTGTCTCCCCATTGGCCTAATGGGTTTGCAGATATTAACTTTGTCAGTATTTTGGGCTCACCATGATGCTCAGAGCAACACGTTATTTGTCTTTCGCTATGGGGGCCACAGTGCGGGACTCAAATGTTGGAGGAGGGGAGGTTAGAGCCGCCCCTCCTGTGGTTGACTGCTCAGCCCCGTTGCACACCAGGTGTGTCTTTTCAAAGGGCAAGACTACTGCCTTTCTCCAGACACTCGTGCAGGGGCATGGGGAGGCACCCTGGATAAGGAGAAGGGACAGACTTCAACTCAAGTAACATGATTCACTGTGCAGCACAATAATCAGTTTTAAGAATTCTCATAGTGGGATTGTTTAACAATCCAGAGAGTGCCACCTGCTTTTCCCTATAGTGGAACTCAACCCTGCCATGGTGCGTGGTCCTCTGGCCCTGCAAGCCACATTCAGCCAGATTGCTCTCTGCACCCTGAAGAGCCTGAAACTGGGCCTGCCTGGTGCTTGTAAACACTAGGTTGTTTCATGCATCTACAGAGACCAAGACATGGCATTAACTTCTGCCTAATGAGTGCTGGTGATGGAGTCGGCTTCTGTGAAGTCCGTTCTCAAAACCCTGCTACCTCCACTGCTCTGCTGTCATCTCTCTTAGCCTGAACTAAGCCCCAAATGGCGCCGAGGAGGTAGGACTGGGCCCTGAACTGCCATGGTGGTCACCTGCTGCGAGCTGGGGCAAGCCCCATAGCTTGGGCTTGGTCCTTGGCTCAGTGCAGCTATCTGGCTGTTCTTTTAGTGTCCTGATGACCCTCTTATGGACTAGTTTCTGCTCGGGGACCTATAACCAGATTGTTTATGCTGTCTAACGTCACTGCCACCTGATACTCAGTTCACTAGGAAACTGTGCCATTTACAACTTCAAGTGCAAGGTTCTAGACTTCAAGTTGTCGAGCCCTTCATGAGGAACATCGGATGTCTCCTGCCTACCTGGATGTTGGGGTGGGGGGTTATGGGCATCTGTGGAAGTCGGGGGTCATCTAGAGTTAAGAAAGAGGCATCATCAAATGATAGGAATGTGTATGGGAGGAATTCTAGGTATAATTTAACCCACCCCATGCCCTCAGGGATCAGGCCTACTGGAATGGGTGGCGCAGATGTCCATAGAGCATGAATGCCTGCTAAATTTATGGAGCATAGGAACTATGGGCAGTCCACTGTCTGGAGCCTTTTGGTCCTTGAACAAACATTGGGCCGCCTCGGGAAAGTTCAGGCCTCAGAAACTTTTTCCGTTTGAACCTACTGAGACAAGCGTCCTTGTAGATTCTTAGGCCCATGTGGTTGCTGCCTGGAGTGTGTGCGTGTGTGTAGGTGGTGGGGCGGGGAATGGCTGCACAGTCTGGGACAGGTCTCATTTCTCGGGCAGCAGGGCCCGGGTTGTTTCAGCACCACGGGATGGACAGCGACTTCATGGTGGAGGGCTGTACTCTGTAGAAACCGGCATCTTCTCTTTGAACTTCTGGGCAGGCCCTGAGGGGAGGCATTTAGAGACGGCAGCAATTTGTGGCTCTGGGGAGCTAGCTCACAGCTCAGGAAGAACCCTTAATTGGTTGGAATCCCCTCGGCCTGGGGTGAATTGCAGGGCTCCTGTTAAAATGTGACTTTAGATGGATGGATGGATGATAGATGATAGATAGTCTCCTGAATTCACTGCTCAAAACTAGTCACAACCCACCTCTGACCAGTTCATACCCCAAGGCTCCCAGATTGAGGACCTCCTGGCATGGGTCTCTTGCTTGGGCCCCTCATCCAGGGCTCCACTTCCTTGGTGCAGGGGTCACTCATCAGGGTATTAATCTGTGCCCTGCTTAGTCCCCCCCACCCCCAACCCAGAAAGTCACGGGGTCATTCCCCACTTCCTCTCCACCCCCAGCACCTGCTAGTGCTGTGCACACATTAAAAGTAGCTTCATAAGAGACTCATCGTTCTTTCCTCAGTGAGGTTTGTCTGGACTGCAAAGCAGGGCTGGAGAGTGGGTTCCAGCTTGAAGCTGTCAGCAGCGTGGTGAGTGTCCCTTGATGTTACCTACAGTACTAATCCTTACAAGCCAGTGCCAGGACTTACCTTGAGACCGCGTTATGCAAATAATGTGGATGGGTAGAACCCAGCTCCTCTGGGTTGGGATTCTAGCTCCTAAAATCACTCTTTCCTGGCACTTTCTTTGTTGCTGGGCCTGGGAGGGGCTGCACATGGCCCCAAGACACTTGAGGGACTGGGGAGGGTCAGTTCAGGGTAGGAATTGAAGCAATGGAAAAACTTTCCACCCCAAGTAAATCCATGAGGAAAACCACTGTCCAGTTTACAGGCTGTGGACCCCTCAGCCTGTGTGTAATCTCTCTCCACTTACTTCTAATGTCTCAAGGTCCTGGCACCTTGTGTTCCTTTTTTGGACACTGTTCTGAGGCTTACTGTGGCCACGAGGCTAGCAAGGGGGTAATGGGACTGGTTCTCAGGTGCAGGTGTCTCCTCCAGTCCCCATACATGGAGAATGTGAGTGAGGGGAATGTTTACTTCTCAGCCACTAGAACCAGAGCTATTTGGATCTAATTGGAGGGAGAGGTGCAGACAGTGGCTGCCTCCAAGGGTTCCCCTGAAGAAGAGCAGATAAATCAACAGGTAGAGGCCACTGTGCCCCAGGAAGACCTGTGGGCAACGTGGGTCCAGCATGTTTGAGTGATAGGAGTGACGCAGAGACCAGTGCAGGAGACGGCACTTTTTAAAAGCTATGCTGATGTTTTAACTTCTTTTTGAAATATTTTAAAACTTATAGGAGGAGGTTTAAAGAAGTTCAGTAAACACATCACTCGCATTCATCTCTTGTTAATATATGCCAAGTATTTACTATTTCTGCTTTTACTGTGTTTTCTCTGTTTCTAGTAAACACACACACTTGTTATCATCACTGTTGTTTTTGAATCATTTGCAAATGAGTTGTATAGTTCTTTGGCACAAAAGGTCTTTGTGAAGAAGCCAAGTCCTTGATCATCGCTGGGAACCTCAGTCCAGTGGGGAATCTGCTTCGTGGGGTGGAGAGACTTAGGATCAAGTAGCGGGGTCTAGGTAGAGTGATAAGTTTAGCGGGACCACTGAGGGATCCTGGATCTCATGGTTCTTACCTCCTAATGAGTCTGTGGGGGCAGGTTGCTTCATTCTTTAAAAGGAGACAGATGTGGTTCCACTTTCTGTCAAGGGAAGTGCCCAACCAGGGACTTCTAGTCCCTAAATCAGTATGCAGGCACCCATTCAGAGGATGGAGTTGGGGGGGTACTGAATAATCTCTCTACCACCTCCTGATGATCATTTACCCTATGCAGGGGACCCATAATCTTGGGGAGGGGGGTGTTGGAAATAGGCTTTTTAAAAAAGGAAAGATACAGGCAGGAATGAAGATAGTCAGGAAAGCAGGAAGAGAGAGGAGGAAGCATCTTTTATTTTTGTATTCTTATTTAGTTTACACATGTCCACATCCAGGTGGGACGCAGAAGGGATGAGGGTCTGCAGATGGATGTAGAATAATGTCAGAGATCAAAATCAGGGCCAGTGTAAGGGAAACCAGATCAAACGGACACTGGCAGAGTGATGTGCTCCCTAAAAGCAGGGATAGGAAGGAAGAGAGGAACCACATCCCAAGTACATTTAAAACTTAACAGGGCAAACAAGATTAATTGTTTGTAAAGAGAGGAAGGAAGGGAGAGAAGGAAGAAGCATTTGGAAAGAAGGAAGGAAGAAAAGAAGGAAGCACTTTTATTTATCGTTTTGGTTGTTTCCCTGGCTTGCCCAGGTCATTGTGATTTACATGTTCTGTGTCCCAACTGCAGGCTTAGCACCTGAGCCATCAGGGCACACCGTTAAACCTTAATACTTGAGAGGACTCTTCTTTGGCTCCATGCTCTGCCCTCTAGCCCCCTGGGTCAGTGGTCCCTCTGGCACAGCTCTCCTGAGCTATGCTCTGCCACCTAGAGCCTCTAGGGTGTCACTATCAAACCCATGGCCCTGCAGGATAGTAGTCCTCTGGCTGCGCCCTGTGGCTCTCTGCAGGGGGCATTGGTTGTGAGTATCTTGGTCTGACTGACCCTCTGAGCCTCTCTCAGGATGCTTGCACTCTGGGTCTGGAGTGGTAGCCCTTTTCTTTTAAGGAAAGTTGCAGGCAGGAATGAAGGTAAGTAGGCAAGCAGGAAGAGAGAGGAGGAAGCATTTTATTTATTTTTATTTAGTTGTTCATCTTGATTGTTCCCCTGGCCTCTCTTATTCTTGGCTATATATAATAACATCCTCTGACAAAAGTTCATAACCTCTTCCTCCTTTCCTGCACGAGGGAGTGGGAGGGGTGCAGTGTGTGGGAGGGGCGTGCACCAGGAGTTATTGGAGGCTATCGTTACATCCTGTAATGTGCATGGGGGAAGTCAGTGGTTTTTGCTTGGTCAGCATCTCTGGACCTGTAGTAGAGGAGTCAGTATGGTTTGGATGTGGGTGGGGGTGGGGTTGAGTCCCTGAAAATCATGGAGACTCTATTCCCTCAGTCTTCTAGGCACAACTCACGGAAAATGTCTAGAGTGGTGAGTGGTTATGTCCATAGTGAATTTCCACCAGGGCCAGAGAGGGCACAGGGTTCAAGTGTGATCTGGACAAATCACTAGTCTTCACCTCAGGTAAACTCAGATTCTCTGGGACACTTCTGACTCAAATCAGTGGTTGTCTTAACTGTTGAGGAAGATGAGGAACACTGACCTGAGTTACAGAGTCAGTGACTGTCTTGGATTTTGGCTGGCTCTTGGTTGGAGGTTGGAGGCACGGGCATGTAACAGCTGGGACAGATGGGAGACCAGAGGGGCCATGCGGCATCAGCACTGAGGGTTGGACGGCGTCCCCGAGACAGTCTGGCAAAGCCCATGGAGGAATATTAGCTCATTCCCCACCTGAGTACACCCAGAGTCAGTAAAATTATTTTGTAGTGGTTTGATTTGATCGCTGAGACCTTGACCCTGAAGGGCTTGGGACCTGAGATGTGTTCATGGGGTTGAGACCAGCGCTTCAGGAGAGTTATAGACTCTACTATCAGATAAATAACCCTTTGTAGCACTTCAGATTACAAACCTATTTGCACATGACCTCTCTGCCTCACAGTAGCTGGGGAGAGTAGAAGATTATACACTGTAATAGACAAGGGAGCTGGAGAGAGTAATTGATGGCTCTAAGTCACACAGCCAGGAGGGGTTTGAGCCAAAACACAAACAGCTGTCTTGGTTATAACAGGTCTGTCCCCATAAACAGTGCTAGATGTGCATGGACCTTTTAGAAGTAAGATCTGGGGCTGATGGAACAACACAGAGGGGAAGGCACATGGGGGTGAAGGTGACTTATGGTACTAGGAGGCCATGTACACATGGCGGGGAGCTCTGGTTAGGCTGGATGATCCTTAGAGTTGTGAGGAGGAGGAGCAGGGCTCCCAATAAAACATGACTTGTTTATTCCTAAAGACTGAGCTGTCATTGAAGGTGCCTCACAGTTTACCTATTTGGATACATTAGGCTGGGATCCCAGTCTTCAGGCTAGAGGTAACTAATCTGTTCTCTGGCTAATCTTCCTGCCAGGGCCAAGTCTGTCAGGAGGGAAGTAAGGTGGCTAGAGGTAAAATTAAAAAAAAAATTGTAGTAACTTTGATTTTACAAATTAAAATAAACTCAAATGTGTAGGTTTCCCATATGTGCAGTTTCCCTATTCTTAAGATACATGTCAACACACCATGCCCTGCACCAAATCACCAAGTGTTCTTCACCATTGTCCAGTGGGCTCCACCACCACTTACCCCCTTCTCCCCATCCCATTCCCTATTGGTGACCTCAGTTCTATTGCAAGTGTCCAAGGGTTGTTTTGTTTCATCTGTTCCTTTGCTTTGTCTATTCACATTTCACCTCAGAGTGAGGTCATGTGATATCTGTACTTCTTCTTTTGACTTATTTTTCTTAGTATAATCCCTTCTAGATCCATTCTTGTTTATTCAAATGACGAGATTTCATCTCTTCTAAGGGCTGTGTAGTATTCCATTGTGTATATGTACCACATCTTTATCCATTCAACCAGTTCTTAGCGATTGTGAATACAGTTGCAATAAACAACCATATTCATCTCTGAAAATGAGTGTTTTTGTATCTTTTTGGGTAAACACTCAGAAGTGGAATGACAGGATCATATGGAATTTCCAGATTCCAGCGGAATCTTCAGCTTTTTGAGGAATCTTTCTATAGGGGTTGCACCAGTTTGCACTCCCACCAACAGTGCAAAAGTGTTCCTTTTTCTCCACATCGTCGCCAGCATTTGTTGTTTCCAGACTTTTGGATAATGCCCAGTCTTTCAGGTGTAAGGTGATATCTCATTGTTGTTTTGATTTGCATTTACCTATTAGCCAGAGAGTAGGAACATCTTTTCATGTGCCTGTTGGCTATTTGTATATCCTCTTCAGTAAAATGTCTCTCCAATTCCTCTTCTCATTTTTTACTAGATTGCCTGTTTTTCTATTGTTGAGTTTTATGAGTTCTTTGTGTATTTTAGATATTAAAGCCTTGTCAGAAATATGACATGCAAAGATCTTCTCCCAGTTAGTAGGTTTCCTTTTGATCTTGATTTATTTTTATTTTTTTCACTGTGAAGAAGTCCCAGTTGTTTATGTTATTTAGGTTCCCTTGAGTTGTAGTCTCACTTATTCTTTCTACCATCAGACCTGAAGAGTGGCGCTTGCTCCAAATCAGAAGGCTCCTAGGGACACAACGACGACGTGACCTAATCCGGGAAAACAGCCGATGCAGCTGTTTGATGCAATCAAGTGTATCGAGTTTCTACTTATCAGGCCTTGAAAATTGAGCAGGATCAAGCCATTGCTTTTGCCTGCAGTAAGTGCTGCGCGCTGATTGGTCCTGGTTTCGGAAATGGAAAAGGCGTGCTCGTGGGTCCCGCGGGAGAGGCCGGCGCGCGCCTGTTGGAGCGAGTCTGTGGGGAGGCCATGGCGTCGCTCAATTGCAGCACTGTCGTCTGTGTGATCTGTTTGGAGAAACCCAGATACCGCTGCCCCGCCTGCCGCGTGCCCTAGTGAGCGCGGGACGTCGGAGTGGGGGGCGAGGGAGGGGCGCGACTGGCGGGCGGGCGCGAGGCCGGGCGGGTCCGCGGGGCCTTCGGGGCTGACGCGGCCTGCGGTCTGTTTTTGTAGCTGCTCGGTGACCTGCTTCCGGAAGCACAAAGGTAAGGCCCGGCGACCCTTCCTCAGCCCTCCGCCCCTCGTGCTGGGCAGTCCCCACGTCCCTCCTCCGTGGTCCTGGGCACGTAGACCCCCGACCTCGGACCGCGCTTCCTCCAGGCCTGGCGGGTCTGATCCTGTGGGAGCCCCCGGGGCACTTGTGCCTGTGACTGCCTCTTGGTAATTTGAACTACCCCAAACCGTCTGCCTTCTACGTGTCTGCCGCTTTTCCTTTAAAAACACTCAGCTGCTTGCGTGTTGACTATCCAGCTGTTTCTTCTGAGCATTCAGAGGCAGGCGCTCTCCATTTGGCAGGAACTGATGACTACAGTTAACAAAAAACGTTTTCTTGAATTTTCGTAAAGACAGGTAGAAAGGAAGGAGAGGAAGAAGCATTTTTATTTATTTTCCTGGTGGTCCCCCCAGCGCGGGTTCTCGAACCTGGGATATTGGGCTTTGTATAGGCTGCGGCCCAAACCCCAGCTTAGTTCCTGAGCTCCCAGGGCGCGCCTAGAACATTTTCTTTTAAGTGGTTGGTTGGAAACTACAAATGGAACTATTTATAATGAGGACCAACACCCTTGGCGCGTTAATCTTGTCTTATTTGAGTAGTCTGCGCAGCCGTCTCCAGGGACTTCCCCCCCCCGCCCCACCTCATGTCTCACCTCAAGCTCCGTTGTATTGTTATAAAAGTTCACTAGTGGTTTCCGTCTAGTTTCAACCACTCCAGTGTCTGGTGCTTTACAGCAGTGAGTTGTATGCCCCTGCCACAAGCCCCTCTTGTTTGTCCCTGATATTTCCTATCTTTTTCCTCGTCGTCTGACTTAACCACTACTCCACTAGGGCAAGCCCGCCCCCCCTCACCCCCCCAGGAAAGTGCAGGCAGGAATGAAGGCAGGCAGGCAGGAACATTTATTTAGTTGTTCATCTTGGTTGTCCCCCTGTGCCCTGCCTCTGAAACCTGGGTCAGTGGGATGTATGTGGACTATGTCTGGTGGCCTTGATCCACTAGGCCACCAGGGTGCGCCAAAGTACTGTTATGCTGGAAATCAGGTTGGGGAACTAGTTATTGCGGCAGTTACCCTGCAGCCTTCTGAGGCCCCTCCAGGAACCTCTTAGGCGACCAGGAGCTCTTTTCTGTCCTGCTGCTGTCTGGGTGATTTTTCTGGAATGCAAACGAGCAATTCACTGCCTTGTTGAAACTCCTTGTCTGTCTAGCAAAAATGACCAGTGGTTTTCTACCTGAGCATTGATTTTCCTTTGGGAGACAACTTGTCACAATGCGTTGTCAGTAGCAGAGAAAGGGTTGGTGGTATTTCTGGTAACTGGTATTGTCAGATAAATGTCCTGCAAGATAAACGTCCTGTTGAGACTCCTAAACCATTAAAGACCTCCCTTGCTGATGGCACCTCTGCTGAGAGGTGCTGGTCTTGGGAAGAAAACTGACCTCTGTGTGGTCTTCTTTTGGCCAGCTTCCTCCTCTTGTACACCAGCTACCTGCCAGGCCTGCACTGCCCGTCGGCTGGCAATAACTCATCACCGTCTCCTTATACTTAATCCTTTTTTTTAAGGGTCTGGTCCAGCCATAGATCTTCCGCTCTGCTAGGCATGCACTTTTCACCTGGCAGGGCCCCCGCCAAGATTCCGCATGTTCTTCTCTCAGTTGACTCTTAGGTTATCCATATCTAGCCATTACCTACAAGATTAAACCCTTCAGAGGTGGAAGGTGAGTCTGGTGCCTTTGATCCATGTATTCCCGAAGCACATGCAAATTTGGTATCTGAAACTGCTGAGAAAATTGCTTGGGGCTAATTGAAGCCAGTTTGCCACTTAATCCTGATGATAGCCCAGTGAGATCAGGGAGGGCAAGAAGGATGGGGACAGGCCCTAGAGGTGCATGCAGTTTTCTGCCAGGTTTTCTTAATACTACCCATTGATTTGATCTCTCAAATGAATCTCCACACCCTCATTCCTTATACTTCCCACCCAGATGCTGGCTTGGTGGGAGGTGCAGCCTTGCCACCAAAATGGAGGTGATATACACCTGAGATTTCTCCTTTCAGAGCAATGCAACCCTGAGACTCATCCAGTGGAGAAGAGAAGACCAGGTGTTACTTCAAAATCTAGAAAGCCTGTGGAAAACAAAGGTGAGTTGACTTCAAACAAGCAAACTTAGAAAAGTGTTAAAAATAATGAAATTGAAGGAAGAGACTTGGGCTGGGGCAGGGAGTCAGGAAGATGGCTTCATTTGGGAGTGGGAGGCCATATCTTCCTGTATTCTAGAGCACTCTGAAGGTAGGGAAACATCCATGAGAAAAAAGGGAGCAGGAGGTAAAGGGGAGAAGGGACAGAGTTGTGGTCTGGGGTGAGGGGTAGATCCTGCCCTCAGAACCTTCCCTTGTGCCTCAGGTCTCCCTCCATGGGCCTTGCTGGTACTTTGTTCACCGGAACTGGACCCAGGTGGGAGGCTGCCTTTGGCTAGGTCACCTTGCCGCTCCTGGGGGCTCCTTACAGCTTGCAGTGGGAGTGAACTGTCATCCCATCCATCCATCCATCCATCTGGCTTTTATTTAATACCACCTGGGTGTCATGCACCTGCTCTAAACCCTGGTTCTCCCAGTGCCACTAGAGGCATCCTTCATCCAGTGAAGGCACAGGCCCATTTCTGCCCACACTGAAAACATGGGATTCATGTCAGCAGGACTTTTACAGGGCACCTACTTTGCCGTGGTTGGGAGGAAGGGGTGGTAAGAATAGGAAAATCAGACTCCAAGTCCAAAGACTGCAGGGAAAGATTAAATGATTAAAAGTAAATGTGGGCATTAAGATGCATTTATTATATTAAAATCACATTTAAAACATTTTCCTCCCTTAGAGTAGTGTTAGTATAGTCACAAATTCCAGAGGTCATTTTTGTTTATTTTGTTTTGTCTCCCTGCTTTCATATCCCTGGTTAAAGTCGTGTGTGCATATATGTATTTATTTTTCTTTTTACTAATAAGCAGTTGGTTGTGTTATGTATTCCTTAGATGATGACTCTATAGCTGATTTTCTCAATAGCGATGAAGAGGAGGACAGAGTTTCTTTGCAGAATTTAAAGAATTTAGGTAAGTCTGTGTTATGCTGCTTTATCTCTGTCAACCATTGATATGGATTTAATCTACTGTATAGAATGTGATTTTTTTTTTAAAGGAAAGTTATAGAGGCGGAAGAAGCACTTTTATTTAGTAATTTGTCTTAGCTGTTCCCTCCAGCCCCACATCTTGAATCAGGGACCTTGGGATGTTTATGGACTATGCCTGGTGAACTAAACTGCTAGGCCACGAGGGCACGCAGTGATTTTTTAAAGTAAATAGTTTGATGTCCACAGCTCGTCAGCTACATGATTCTGTGAACTAACAGGGCTT
Organism: Solenodon paradoxus; assembly: GCA_004363575.1. NCBI lineage: Eukaryota > Metazoa > Chordata > Mammalia > Eulipotyphla > Solenodontidae > Solenodon > Solenodon paradoxus. Next base: position 37,093 of record RJWH01004347.1, read on the forward strand.
CTACCCCTCCAACCTGTCTACAAGGCCATTGCTTTAGCCATGAATCTTGCTGGCTTCCTGCACTGGCAAAAGTCTGGCCCTCCTTCAAGGCTTGGTTCAAGTTTCCTTTCCTAATTGAAACTTTGCTTGACCTTTTGCCTCTCAGAATTAGACACTTTTTAGCTTCCTTTGTTGCTTTATAATGTACTACTCAGCACATTTCTCTGGTAACTTCTCTCTCACAACACTCATCGTGCAGTCAAAAGTATAAACCAGGTAATCTCAGGATTTTTTAAGAGGAACAAAGGTGTCAGTAGTGGCCAACATTTTCTTAGGTCTGCTCACTCAGGCCTTACAGGAGTTCTGCTGGTGTGTAATTAACAGGCCTGTGTAGTTGTAAAGCTGGGTTATTCTTTCCATTCCCAGTTCAGTCAGACTGACAGGTGTGCTTTTGCACCTGGTGCCACGGTAGTGATTAGTTGGCCTCAAGCTGGAGCGGAGCTGGGGACAGGTGTGAACACCTTTGGAAATAACACTACTGATGTTAGTATCAGGATACTGCTACTGATCTGCTTCACATTGGATCCAGTGCTGCTTAAACCGCATTCAGTGTTTGGTGTAACTATCCTCCCCACTGAGAGCCTTCACACCTATTAAAAAAAATGCCAACAACTGAATTCTTTGTTCTTTGTTTTCGTGCTGGTAAAATAGTCTATTTTCTTAATTGAAAAGGAATAAAGTTAGAAATGGTTATGGAGATACTAGGAACAAAAACCTGTGATAGGCGCACCCTAGTGGAGCAGTGGTTTTGTCAAAGACACAGGCCACATACTCCTGCGTTCAAATTCTGGGTCTGGGGAGAACCACCAGTGTGAACAACTAAATGGGATAAAATAAAATGCTGCTTCCTCTTCCTGCCTGCACCTTTTCGTAAAAAACAAGCACCTGCGATAGCTTGTAACCTGGAAGTCAGTTGATGTACTGATCTCCCCTCATGTGAGGCAGTGGGGTTGACTGGGTTTAAAGGTTAGCAGGGTGCAACATCCTTCTATTTACATTTGAAATGTTTAGCTTTTAGCTATTTCTGCCTGTTCCACTAGAACTAAGATTGGCTTTTTCTTGTTAATGTTTAGAGGAGTCTGCAGCATTAAGAAGTTTACTGCTCAATCCACACCTTAGACAGTTGCTGGTGCACCTCGATCAGGGAGACAACAAGGCAAAGCTCATGCGAGCCTACATGCAGGAGCCCTTGTTTGTGGAATTTGCGGACTGCTGTCTGAAGATTGTGGAGCCATCCCAGAATGAAGATTAAGATGGAGTGTTGTGCTGCTCACCTCAGAGCACGTCCTTAACGCCTGGAACCTGCCTGCTGCTCCTAGGAGACCAGGAGGGCCCTAAGCACAGACAGTGAGTTCCAGGAGCACACAGACGTGGGGTCTCGACTATGGGTTTAGGGTTGAGGCAGAGAAAGGGGGTACTCAAGGTGGCAAAAATCCTTTATGGAAAGAATTTACATCCTGTTGATTGCTTTTAAGTGTTTTATTTTTGGTAAAGGTAGTTAAGGTAGATATCATAAATGATATCATTTATAAAGTGTCACACACACGAGTTAAAAACTTGCTCAGTGTTACTAAATAAAATCAAGATGTGTTGGAGCTGTGGTCCATTGCATTGTTCATCATCCTTATATTCATAGTCGAATTGTTTGAAATTACATTAAATAAAACAATAACATTAAATAGTAAGGTTTTGTTCCTTTTAAAGGAACTAAATGCAGAATTTCCCCCAGTCAGAATTGAAAAGCTAATTTCAAACCGACTTTGCACGTGTCTGTGGGTGTGTTCATTGTCGTGAAGGACAGCACACAGTCCTGTTTGGTTTCAGTTGAATCTGTGAAGGAGTAAAATGTGGTGTTTTTCACCATGACCCTGACCCTGTGTGGACTTGAAGTGTAGTTTGGAGCTCCAGGCCCAGGAGTATTTCCTGCTGCAGTCCTGGCTCAAAGGCTAGAGCTATTGCTGTCATGTGTTCGGAGTCACTGGGAGTAGTTTGGCAGCCGTGTGTTGATTAAATGTCTTTGGCAAGGCAGCTGGCAGGAAAGGCCTTGTAGCAACAAAGGCACCAAGGATCACCCAGCCAGGTGAGGAGATCAAGTGAGAAGAGATCACACGTGGCCCAGCTCGTGTCTGTCTAGCAGAATCTGATTAAAACCAGTAACACTGTAGGGCGAAGGTTCAGGGCAGATGTCAGCATAGCGCAGCGGAGACTTTCTGCAGTGAAACTTTATCGGGCCCTGGGGAGAGAGATGTACGTTAACCTCGGCTCACAAAGTGAATGCTAGAAATACAGGGAGTGTGGACGGGTAACTACTAGAATGAGTCACAGGGGTGAGTTAAGCATTTTATTCTTAAAAGTTCATAGCAGTATTAAAATAGAAAATTTCACATCCACTTAGTGTGAGACAGATGAGGAAATATGAGGAAGCTCCCTGTAACTTAGTTAGGCATATCATCTTGTCACATTCCTATAGCGGCCAAAGCTGGAAGATCAGATGATTGCATCCTCTCTACTGGCTCGCCTCGCCTGAGTGTGGCCGTGGGGTTCTATCTAGATTACGGTGTGTAGTGGCCTATAGCAACTCTGGCATGGAAGCTCATTGTTTCTTCCTTCTCAGTTTCACTTAATCCTTGCTGTGTCCAGGTAACACGTCAGTACTGGCCCATTCTATATGCTGGCTGGCTCATCTTCCCTGGCTGCTGCTAATTTAAAAACAAAAAGTCAGCACTTGGACCACTGACTAACTTGTGAAAAGAGATAAATCAAGTAATAAAATTTGAGTAAGGAAAAACAAGTCCATTGCCATTGGAAGAAATAAGCTATCATCACAACCTAAAGTTTTCAAAGTGCAACTAATTAAGACGAGAATCGGGAGATTCTCGAAAAGTGAAGTTCTTAAAAAGTGAAGGGTTCTGGGAAATCCTAATTGTAATGATGGGGATAACCTAACCTGAAGCCAGTTAGGAAGCACTGGCCTCCAGTTTCCTTAGTGGGGGGTTAATGGAGGATCCTGCTATGGACTCCTGGACTTTGCTTCTGCCTTTTACAGTGGAGTGTGAGGGTCCTGGGGTGGTGCTGTGAGGACTGCCTTCCCATCCAGGCTTACCTGAGGCAGCGCTCGGATGGACGTGACACCAGCTTGTTCTTGTCGTGCGGTCTGGATGGAGTAGCTACTGGAGTTGCCTGAAGGGAGCTGGAGGCAGGCCCCCACCACTCGTTTCCTCTGAAAACCGTGTGCACCCACCGTCGCATTGGCCAGCACCAGTCCCAGGGGCCAGAGGCGGATTATTGCCGCTAGGAGTCTGGTTTGTGCCTGCGGTAGCTGGAAGGTGCTTGGGGTATGGGGAGCTTGAGACAAGTGTTTTTCTTCTACACCATCCAGTTCTTCAGAAGCAAGGAAGGCCATTCTGGTCTTAAAAAGAGAATTCCACTGTACAAGCTCTCAATGGAAAATGGGTCCCCAAACTGGCTTTAATCAATCAGCTTAACAAGTGAACACGTGGATGCCTTCAACTGGACTGGCTGTGTGGCAAAGCTTGATACCCAAGACAGCTGGTTTTAGGTCTTAGGTCTTAGGTCTTAAACATGCCTCTTCAAAACAGTTGCCTTATTGAGATCTGATTAATGTGCTGTAAGCTTTGCCCTTTCAAAGTCAACAGTTCCGTGGTTTCAGCATGGCTTCCCGCTTCCCTTCCCAGCCACCCTGCAGGGTGGGTGGTGGCACCGCCCTTTCAATCAGGACCGCCGGCCACCCATTCTGCAGACTGGGCCACATTCGTCCCAGACCCACCCGGTGCCCAAACAGCACTGCCCGCCTGGACTTCCTGCGTCATACTCACTCTCCACCTCCGCCACGCGTGCTCGATGACAGTGGCAGCTGCGTGCAGCCTCTGGATGTGCTTCCGAGCTAACCAGGAGCGAGTGGCTAAGGAGATTGCCCAGAAGTGGGGAAGAGAAGGAAGCTCGTCAGACCTGTCGCTAAACTGGCTCTGCAGCAACACCGCATCTCAGGTATGTGGTTTTTTAATGACTGGCTGGCTACCGTGTGCCACCACTGCAGGTGGTGAGGGATGGAAATAGGTGGCTCTGAAAAATAACCCTGGAACTGCCCAGACTTGGAGATACCATCATCTTCAGGAGTCAGCTGGGAGTAGCCTCACCTCCCACCTTAAGCTCAGTCACGGCAACATCCAGGAAATATGAGAAGTCTGAATTGTCTGCATCCTTAAAAATTAATTATTGGGGGGACCCTCAGATTTGCTTGCTTAATGAACCCATGAATGACACCACGATACACAGAACATGCCGATAAAGGTGAAAACTACCACATCATGTGGCAGTTTCTCTTGAAATTTCAGCTTTCTTTCTTTCTGGTACAATCATACTCAGAAAAAGGGCTATTCCATTAAATACTAATAGATTTGGAGCCTAGAAAACTATCAAGACAAATATCACCCAGCATCTTACCAACCCATGTGGTTCTGGAGGATTTCCTTAAACAACTTCTATTCCAATAACACACAAAACACACCTTGTGAAAGTGGAATCACCCTTGATGCCTAGTTTGCCATTCAGGCTTGAACATATTGGAGGCAGTTTTCCATTAGATTGAAGATATTCCTCAAAAAGACTTAACTTGCTATGGCATAAGCCTGGTCTGTAATGAAGCTGTGACTCCACCAGTTGATTAACTGGATTGTGATACATATTTTAAAATATAAGATTGCTATGAATATGGTTCCTCTACCTCTTCCCTTGAATCAAAGCTTGTTGGCTTTCTTCTCAAACTCCTAAGCCTCGGAGCTCAGCTGATAATGATTTGAGTTGTCACGAGGGGAAAAGGATGGTATAAACAGTTATCTAGGCCTGGGATGAGATCAGAGGCAAATCTTTAGCCTGTACTACTGACAGAGCGCTTTTACTTGCAGAGTGAACTGGTTTTCACGGAGATGAGAGGTGGTCTGGGTCAGGTGGCCAGGGAATTTGAATCCCAGGACACTGTAGGGATGTACCATCAATGTCTTGAGGCTGGGACCCAGGGTTGTAAGGGAACTTCGAAGAGAACAGGTGTCACATGGGGTCTCTGTAGTTGCTGCCAGCATCTAGCCCCCTTGCTGGTCTAAATGGAGACAGTGCTGAGGGCGCCACCCTTCCTACCTGCCTGGATGAGCACGGCAGCCTGCCTCTGCCTCTCTCGCTTGCGGTGCTGGTGTCGCCTCCAGCCACCCTGGATGCAGCGGGCACACTGCTCCAGCACCTGGGCACGCCCGAGTTCCAGAAGCTCCAGCTGGGAGAAGAGGCATCCACTGAGGTCCTCAGCCTACCCCTCTTCCCACCAGCCCTGCCCCTGAGGTGGCCCAGAACCTGTCCAGCTGAGCCTGCAGCACACTTCTGTACTCTCCGCTGCACGTCCCAAACTAGCTTACCATGGCGTCGGTCATGAACACCTTGGTCCGGCCACACTGCACCGGGGCTGACATGGGCTCAGCTGGATCATCAGGTGTGGCTGCTGCCCGAGTTAGAACTGGCAGAGTGTGAAGGATGTCCCGGAGGAGAGGTTGCAGCATGTCTGGAAGACATTGTGGGGGTAAGTCACAGAGGTCATCAGTGCTTGGTTATCTACGTAACTTCTGTGGCCTTAAGCTGGTTGTGGTCTCCCAACATTGTTCAGGTTTCTTTCCTGCTGTTCTTGCCTCTATTTCTACCTCTTTTCCTTTTGGGGGAAGCCAGAGGAAGCCTCTCTGTTCCTCAGACCCCTAGCTATATTCTGAGAAGTCTTAGAACCCCCATTCGTGGCTGTGCCCTGGATTGGCCCACAGCCTCCATTCCTGTGGATCCGTTTGGGTAGGGTGGTAATGGGTGCTTGGTGCCTGGGTTCTGACCTGGAATCCAAAGTTACCAACATGTTTCCAAGGCCCCAAACATACTGAAGGCCAAACTAGGCAGCTGGGTCACCCTCTTGGCCTGATCCCTCACATCCCCCCGCAGGGAAAAGGTGAACAAATCCCAATCTGTGACTGCTCAGCGGCTCCCCTGCCTGCCTCCTTGCATCTCGTAGGGCTGACTTCTATAGAGGGAAGATTTACCTGAGGGCTCTGACCACTTCTAGCTGCCCAGCGCCTCTCTGGAGACAGAGGCTGCAAAAGGAGATGCCGTCGACGAGAAACAGCAGCAAAGTCAACCATGGCCGGGGGGCTTTGGCCAAGAGACAGAGCAGCCATGGAGAGAGGAGAAAAGAGAGGTGGGAGAAAGGATGAAAGGAAAGTAACAAAACTTCCCAAGAGGAGAAAAACAGAATTGTTCCAGTTGGGTCTGATGGGCTGTGGTATGCCGTGCTGTGGGGGAGCAGCCACTGCTGGGCTGAGCTACTGAGTGGGATGGTCACATCCCACCCATGGCCTTTGCTCCCTCTACTTTTGCCCAGTGGGGCTGGTTCCCTCACTATCAGTCTGAATGACTGCCACATGCTGACAATCTCCAAACTGGGGCCACAGCCCAGACTTTTCCCTTGAGATCAGTTTGCTGAGTACCTTGCACATGTTTTCACTGAACAACTCCAAGGACCTGAGCTCAAGTCAACCCTGGAAGTGCTCAGCAGTTTTGCTCAGGTCTCTTCTTTCCACTGAGCAGGACTAATGAATTCTCTTCTTTTCTCAACTTCTGTGTCTAATCAAATAATTGCCAAGTCTGACCAACTCCTTCCAGACACTTCCTGACTGTTCACGTCTCTAGCTACTCTATTCCCATGGCCTACAACAGGCCCCCCACAGTGATCTTCAGAAAGCAAGAGGCTGATATCACTCCCTCCCCTGAAGTGCCTCCTATATGCTCAGACAATAAAGTCTAGCTTCTTAGGGCCCTGTCATCCCAACCTGTGTCCTGCATCATTCTCTTGACTTTATAAGCCAGCAGCACTGGCCCAGATTTCCTCACACAGTGCTGTCTCTTGCCTTCAGGCTTCTTTTCAGATTACCTCTGTCAGGAGGAGTGCCCTTCACCCGGCTAATCTCATAGAACCTCAGATACTATATCCTTCTGGAAGCCTTCCCTCACTCACACCTCCCCAGCACCACCCACAGCATCCTGTTCCTTGCTCTTGCTTTTCTACTCTCAGCCCCGTTCCCCTGAGGTGGCCAGGGTAGATGCTTAGTAAAGTGGTTTAAAAATGACTAGCCAATGGCCCCACTCACCTGAGTGTCCTTCGTCAGATGGACTCTGGGGACTAAGGGATGTTCGAGTTCGGAGCTTTCTTAGTAATTCATACCGTTCCACAAAGTTCTGATGGGACACTCTGCAAGTCAAAGCAGATGGAAGAAAAGTGACTCATCCATGAGCCAGCTAGTGCTTCTCTGACCTTACACACTGAATGGGTGAGGACATGGTTCTGAGGTTGCTCAGGTCACTCAGCAGGAAGCCAGAGGAGACTCTTTAATCTGGGTCTGCCCTTCCTACTGCCTTGGTCTGCTAAAGCGAAGTCTCTTTAATAGAGGACCTGTAACCCACCTCCCAAAGGGCCATGGAGGTTCTCAAACAACTGGATCCGTTCTGCTCCCTGAACAGTCATGTCTCCCACTGTCCTGACCCTTCTGCCTCCTCCACTCCTGATTTCTTTGCTCCCTTTCACAGCAACATTTCTCTAAACAGCGGCTGACATCTGCATATCTACTTCCTCCTGGATGGCATCTGTCTCCAAGATTACACTGATGTGTCTTATAGACACCAGCACACAACATGCCACCAAAGCCAGTGGTCAGCGCTTGGTCTCTTTGCTTAGCCTCTGGGCAGCAGATGCCCCGTTGACCTTTCTTCCTTGCAGAGCTCACCTCAGCCTCCAGAACACCCATGATCCTGGCTTCCTCTCTTGCCCACAGTTCCTTCTAAGTTCTTGCTGCTGCTTTCTCATTGTCTACACTTCTGTGGGAATGGCATCAGACCCCTTCTCCCACTTGGTGATTTCCTCCTTGCTTATGGTGTAAAGACACTCTTGTGCTCCTCTGGTTCTTAAAGCTCTGCTGAGTCCTGAGCCTGTCTCAGTGACTTAAAATCTGACAAGGCCATATTCTAGACCCTCCCCTCCCCCCATCCTTCAACTTGGGCTTTCCCCAGGCCATCCCATCTTGATGAACTGCCCCCATTCATCCAACTGCCTCAGAAGCTTGGAATTTTCTTCTGCAACCTGCTGTTGACTGCTTTCCTGCCCAACACCCCTGGACAGTTAACCCACAGTCCTAGTCCTATCGTGAGCCATAATCCAGTTTTACCCACTCATCTCCACTGCTACCCTTGTCTGGGCCGCAACCTTGCCTGTATACCTACAGTTGCGTTTCCCACCTCTTCTGTCTTTAGCCAACCTCTCACAGAAGCCAGAGAGAGCATCTCAGAACATGAATGAGAGCACATCACTTTCTCCTTAAAACGTCCAGTGGTTTCCAGGGCAGGCCGTACAAGCTGCAGTGTCTTTGCTTGGCTTGCAAGACCCTGTGGTCTGGTTCTCACGTGCTGCCTTGGTTCCTAACCTGGGAGCTTTGTGGTTGCTCTTGCAGGCCCTTCCCTCACCCAGATCTTCCCAAACTGGCCCTGATCCCCGTGAGTCTCCCCAGCACTGACTCACTTGACACATCTGGCTTCCAGAGGAATATAAACTCTAAGAGGGTGGCAACTCACCTTATTTCCTGACAGAGTACCACACACAAAGCCTGGTACAAAACACCACACAGAAATGAACTGCACCCCTTGAATTCTAGGATGACTTCTGCAGATCTGCTTCTTCCTCTGCACTTCCTGCCCTGGACTGAGTCCTGAGCTCTACCCTGGCATTGGCTTTCCCCACCCCGCAGCGATCAGCCCACTCACCGGATGGGGAAGCCAGCTGCACTGATGTGGATGGTCTCCACGAGGCCACAGGCCTCCAGCTGGCTCAGGACCTGCAAGGGTGAGGTGACAGAGTGGGCACCTGCAACATGGGGTCAGCAGGCCAGAAATGCCACTTCTGTAGAAAATCTCCCCACTGGAAAGGGGCCTGGTCTCCCTGTCTGCTTCACAGCTTCTGATACAGACCTGCCTTTGCCCTGTCCCTCCCTGCAGTGCACAGCCCACCCACTTTCTAGAGTTGGCAGGCAGTAGAGCGAATCATAGCTGTGGCAGGGGAGGCACACTGGGAAGATCCTTCTAGGATCTGAACTCAGGTCTGTAACGACCAGAGTGGACTGTCCTGTTTATAAACCCCCATCTGTCGGGTGACTGGGGAACACTGCAGCAGCATCCAGCATTCAACCTCATCAACATCCCTTGGAGCCTGGTGTCCTGAGCAAAGGGCAGCTACTGGCCACAGTGCTTTGTCCCAGTTAGAACTACAGCTCTGGTCAGAAATGGTTGCACCATGTATGGACTGTAGTGACAGACTTTCAGCTGATCACAAATAGTGCCCATTTCTCCGTGCAGTTTCAGTCTCTTGTCAGAGTGAGCAGAGAGCAGGAGACACTGGAACTCCTACTAGCTTTCTTGGCTAGGACATTGCAGCATGGACCATACAACCATCCATGACAGTTGTGCCAGGGCCGGGGCGACAAGCCCTCCCAATGTCAGGCCTAGCCTGAGCGGCCCCCAGCCACCAGTTACTGCATTTGAAGTAGGTGTTCTGTCTTTCACTCCTTCGGGGCCTTGGCTAGATGGAGCACTCTGCACAGCAGCTTGGTCCAGTCTGAATTACCTCCTCCCTGAGGAAGGCCTGTGCCTGGCCCTGGCTGTTGGGCTTGATACAGCGGATGTAGTGGGGCGTGGTGCTGTGCAGGACCCTTAGCAGCTGTTCCAGGGAGGCCTGCAGAGGGGAAACCATGGGCTCAGTTAGAGAATGGGACTGCCCGGGACCATTATCTGGGGCCTGGTTAGTGGCTGCATCAAACACCTCAGCAGTCTTCCCAGTCCTGACACCAGGATCCTCACGTGCCCTGGGCTGACTACTGGAGCCTTTGACCTAGTGTGTCCACAGCACTCTCCTCTTCTAGAACAGAACACTCACTACCCCCAGACATTCATTCCTGCAGCATTCATTTATTAGTAAGCTTGTCCTGCGTGAGAAGCTGTGTCTGGGGCTGTGATAAAGGCAGCCTGCTGCTGTCTCAGAGCTCAGGGTCTAATGGGCCACATGGACATTAGATGGTTCCCTCAGTGGAGTGTCTGAGGCTGGACAGGAAAGTGCTAATCAGACCTGGGCTCAACTGGCTGATGGTAATGCTGAGGTTCAGAGGATGAGGAGGATTAAACTAGAGTGGCATGGTGGCTGGAACTACAGCAATGGCGAAGAGCATCATAGGATAGCAGAGCAGTATGTGCAAGGGCTGAGAAACAAGTTCAGCCAATGACAGAGCGAGCAAGAAGCTGGAGAATTGGGAATGGGTCAGGTCATAGGCTCACGGAATTTCTTCCACAAGCACCCTCTCAGCAGTGGGTAAGAAGCCTGCACTGTGCCACCCACAGGCCCCTAAGCTTCCTGTCATGTCAGTTATTCTGATTGTCTTATTTATTTCCTGTCTCTTCTACATGGGACTGTCAACTCTGTGGACTGGGATCATGTTGACTTGACCCATGAGAGTTCCCAGCAAGCAGCACCAATCCCAGGAGTGCCCAATAAATGTGACACTGAGGAGTGAACGGAGCACTTCATGTTAGCACCCACCTTGAACTTGGACACCACTGTGAGCACAGGGGCCCTGCTCTGGCCTGAGGGCTCCTCCTGGGACTTCATTTCAGGGTCAGCAGGAAACAGCATCTTGACCAGGGCATCCTGGGATTGCTGCAGGAGGCTGGTGAGCTCAGGGGGTACAGGGTCCTATTGGGAAAGGACAGGGCAGTGGGTGAAGGAGGGTGGATGCTACTCAGGGCTGTCCACCAGCCTGCCAGCCTTGTTCACCGCACCAGGAGGCAGGACGACTCTAGTCAGAAAAGAGCTTAGTCCACTGGTCCCCTAGAAACCAGGAGACCCATTGATAGGAGTCATTTCTGGGTAGGTCATACCCGATTAGAGAGACCTCAAAGTAGGTGAGCCCAAGAGGTGACCCTGGACTCTGGGAGAATGTTCACAAGGGACACATGATGGGAAACTACTGTGGCACACAGCAGTAATGGCTCGGTTTCACCCAGACCCCTACCGTCATGGCCCAGCCCTCACCTTGTTCTTCTCCACCAGGCCCGCAGTGTTGTACTGCACAGGCCCTGCATAATGCACCACCATGAAGCTGGGCTCCCGGCTGAGCTTGTTGTGGCCCAGACTGGGGTTGCTTGCCAGGGTGGTCTCGATGCGTGTCTGGAGCTGAGCTGCACTGCTTGGCCGGTTAAGGCGGCATTCCTGTGTTGGGTGGCATGGGCACTCAGTCACAAAACGAGAGGGTCTCACAACCCTTCCATCCCCGCTGTGTGACAGCAGTTGCCTCACAGGTATAATAGTGACCCTGAGAGGGAGGGAACATAAGGATTTGCAAACCCTTTGGAAAGTGGAGGGACAAAGGCACAGAGGCCACAGGCTAGTCTCTGAAGCCCCCAAGAAGCCCAAAGACCAACTCTGGTGCTCAGTGCACTAGCTGACCCTCCCCACCTCATTTATGAGGGAGCAGATGCTGACGGGGCTCCCCTCGATGAGATCCAAACAGGTCTGGTTGTCCTGGTAGTTGACAAATGACCACTCCAGGCCCTCAACTGCATACTCCTCCTAGCGGACAAAGTGGGGGCATGGCAGGAGACGGCACTGCCTTCCACAGCTGGCCTCAGTCCCATAGCATCTTCCAGAATAGCACGAAGACAGGCACAGAAGGCTCCCGGTCAGATTGTGGGTTGAGGCTGTGGCGTCAGGAAGAGACCACCTCTCTGCAGCAGGACCACCCACCTGCCTCCCCCTCACCTGTTGAGCCCTCAGGTAGTGAGCTACAAAGTGCTGTTGCAGTTTCTCATTGGCGTAGTTGATGCACAGCTGCTCCAGACTGTTGTCAGGAAATGATTCGAATCCATACACATCCAGGAGGCCTGGGAGGACAGGGAGCAGCCATGGGCGACTGTAGGCAGTGGGGGGTGGGGGGGCTCCAGGAGCCCAGATGGTGCCCCAAACTGGCCGCTAGTGAGCATGACACCAGTAATGGGCGGAGCATATCCCGACCTCCTCAGAGCAGGACCTCAAAAAGCTGAATGAGGTATGAGGGCCGCCCAGGGTACCAGAGCCACTTCTGTGTCTGAATACTCTGGTCCCAGAAAGCCCCGCTCAGAACCAGCTTCCAAGGAATACTTTCTGTGTTGTCTAGTTTGGAGGGCCATGGTCTCACTAGCCCAGCTGATAACATAAAATCCACCATTTTCTGAGCAAACACCCCCGGTGCCTTTGACCTCAGCTTTCCTGCCTGACTATTCTGTCCAAGTTCCGACAATGCTGTCCCCCAAGTTCTTTCGAAGCCAGTTCAGCCACTCCACCCGCCCCCACTCCCGAGATTAGAGCTGGGTCTCTGGGAAGAGAAGGGGCCTTGATAGAGGAGGTACCATCAGTCTGCCCGGAGAAGAACTGAGAGGTGAGATGTGGGTATGAGAGACACAGACACCCTACCGCCCAAACACTGGTGGATGAGGGGTGCAGAGAAGGGAAGGAGCTTCCGGAGTTACAAATGGGGCCTAGGGCTCTGCTGCTCATATTTCTGAAGGAGTGTTCCCAGCAGGGCGAGCCCCTGCTACCTATGAACGTGGTCCAGGAGTCGGCGCCTGCGCAGATGCTGCTGTTGATCACTGATACCAGCCAGTCAAACAGCCTGTTGGGTGGGGAAAGAGTGAATGCTCGTGAGAGGATGTCATGGTTGGTAAAACTGCTCAAGCCAGGTGCCACACCTGGAGGACCCATGTTCTAAGCCTGAGAAATCAAGGACTAAACCCTCACTCCTGACGTACGCAGCCTGCCTTGACCTATCCCAGACGCAGGTTTGGGTTGTCATCGTTCCCAGGCTCACACAAACCTGGCTGCCCTCCCGGCACAGGGGCAGCTGGACTCGGGCTAGACGGGGAGTGGGTCTGCGCCAGTCACACGGCTCCAGTGGGTTTGTAACGGTTCAATGGACTCTGCTGCAAAACTGTGGAGCCCAGAGTTTAAGGCCATGCCATATCCCTGCAGCTCAGCCTTGCACAAGTAAACCTCAAGTCATATGAGGCCACCAATGGCACTCTGCTCTCTGGTAACATCCTCACCCTGAGATGAGGTCATTTCTGCAGAACGTGGTGACACACTGCTAATGGGTCTCTGCCTTACAATTAAAAAAGTTGTTTTTTTTTTTTAAGTAATTGCTCTGCAATGTGTTTCAATTCAGCAGATGGTTTGCAGAGATCTCAAATACCAACCACTGAGGCACTAAAACCAATGACCTAGTGACAGAATGACCTGAAGTTCACTGTGGGAATGGTAGAGGCTCACGCTGTGATTATCACACTGTATTTTATCTGCTTATTTTGTAGTGACTGAGCAAAGGCTCAAAATCTTCAGCCGGAACTTCTGATCTGAAATTAGTTTCAAGGCTGTTGCTGAAGTAGGCTCAGTCTGGGATTATTGCCCTGGGCCATTTTCAACTCAGAGGCCCTTCTCGCTCAAGTGTTTCTTAGACTCTGGCTCTGAGGAGTTCATGAAGGCAGGGAGATCCTTTCCCCAGAAGGCTGCCCAAGTTCCTGTGTGTATGTACGCATGTGCACACATGTACGCATGCGCGCGCACACACCCCTGTCCCTTCTGTCCCACAAGTGCAGAGGACCTTGGGCCCCTTGACACCCTTATAAGGGACCCTGAAGGTTTACGCCCAGGGTGGAAAACCAGCCTTAACCACATGGCCAGTGGGTGGAGATGCCCATGTAACCCCCCAGGTAAAGGCCAGGACCCCTCCCCTCCCCCACTGAGCGTTCCCACTTGCTGTACACTATTGTCCAAGACTGCGGGCTGACATCCCGACGCGACTAACCGTCTATCATATTACCCAGGTGACTACGAAGAGCTGAAGGACAAGGACACATGGAGATAGAGGAACCTATTCAGACCCACAGGTCTGCGCCTGGAGCTGTGAGGGCTTCCAATGATCTGCCTTGCCAGCAGAGAGCCAGGCAGGCTCTCCTCATCTACAGCCAAGGTCAAGGCAGGCTCATGTGCTTTAATAACGAACTGAATCTAGGCCAAGTTTGTGGTAAGTTCCCCACTCAGAATACTCTGAAATTGAGTCCAAGGGCCCTACTTGGGAAAAACCCAACAGCCACTCCCTGCTGTCCCTAGGGGTCTGGCTTTATCTGGCCCCCATTGTGGGCCTGGCCTTAGACTGTCTGGTCCAATGCCAGATGCGGGGAGAATGTGCGGGGAGGGGAGGCTCCAGAGGAACTGCTCACCGTGCGTAAACCAGTTTGGCCAGACAGTCTCTGCGGGTGTCACACTCGGCTCGGGAGCAGGGCTTCTGGAACACTTGCTGTTGCCTTCCTGCCCTGATGGTTCTAATCCGTAATGTCTGCAGCAGTGGGTCTTCCGGCAGTAGCAGCAATGAGGCCGATGTCCTGATAGAGCCTGGGAGGGACGAATCACCCTGCATCCTAACAGTCCTTTTCACAAAACACCGTCAAGTCAGTGCAGTGGAACCATGAGCCACCCGCTGGACAAAGGAAACCTTAGTTTTGCTAACGGCAAAGGCAGGGCTTGAACCCAGGACTTCTGTGTCCTAGTCCACACTGTCCTCTGTGAGACAAATCACTTATAAAGTTTTGCTTTCCCATCTGTGACATGAGGACAACTACCTGTCTCACCAAGGATGGGCGAGGATATTTTATTGGAGGCAGAGCCCTACAGTTGGTTTAATGAAGGGCATCAGTTTCCAGATTTCACCCTCTGCCTCCTACACAGTCACAGCAATGTAAGCTCTTTTCTGGGCAGCTTGTTCCCCGTTTGCTGGTGTGACCACAGCTTTGTGGCACAGCCCCCACCCCTCCCTCACATTTGGTGGTGCCTGTCAGCTGGCAGGGCTGGGCTTCATCTTCAGAGTCAGCAAATTGGATGTTGCCAATGTGTAGCAGTCCAGCTAGGACCTGAGCGGGTGGAGAATGACACAAAACAGACACCACCTTGTCAAGGGCTAGAACCTAGCCTGGAAAGGGCCTCTCTCCTGCTGAATATAATCATAACAGAAAAGAACAATTCTCAGTTCTGCCCACTTACTATGACTGCCAGCCACACTATACGAGTTACACATATCCTCTCATTTCATCCTTTTAACCCTTTGAAACATGCTGTGAGGATGCCCACAGTAAGGCCACATACTCGGAAAAGGAGAAGCAGAGGGTAAAAAGCAGGCGGTCTGACTGCAGATGCCTCCCACTCTCCAGGAGCACCTGTGTGGGAATACCATTCCTTTTACTTCTGTGTCTGGGAGAGGCCTGGCTCTGGCTCTCTTTGGTTCTTTCTCGGAACTGTTGGGCTTCTGATGGCCTGGCCTGGCCTGAGGGAGGACTTATGATCTTGGTCTCTGTACAGTGAGTGCCCTCTTGCCTTCTCACTCTGTGATCCCCATGGCTGATCCCCCAGGGGCTGTGGAAAGGAGAACCCCCAGGTCCAGCACCTTGGAAACCCCTTGGCCTGGAATTGGGAGAGCCGGGCCTTTCCCGTCACCCCTGTTGGTCATAGGCGGGGTGCCTGTGCCAGGAAAAGACTTCTGTGCCCAGTGAGCAGTTGGCTGGGGGAAAGGGTCATGCTACCCCAAAGCTAACTTGTGTTCAGATTCCCAGTGCTGTCCCTCTGGCCAAGCTCTTGCCTGGCAGTGCCCATCATGGCGATGGTCCCCTCCTTGCCTGGGCAGCCCTGGTCTGGAGGCAGTAGTCACTTTTTGCTGTACTGCCACTTCCCCGCAGTGACTTCATGGTCTCTGCTGTCAACTTATCTTATCACTTCCCGTTGCTCTGCTGGGTGCTGGGTGAGGAGGTGAAAGGGAGGAGGAGAGCTCTGTCAGCAAAGACACATGGGAGGAGGGAGGGCACATGTGAGGGAGAGAAAGGCCCAGCTCTCCTGGGTCAGCACTATGCCCCAAGAGAAGGGGTAGAAGATGGAAAGCTGGAATTACTGTATCTGGTCAAACTGTCTCACTGGTGTCTGACCTTGGACAGGCCTCTACCTCCCTAATTTTCTCAAGCATAACATGGGTATAATCTAATCACAAACACACACACAGGACTGCTGAGAAAACCAGATGAGCCCTCTGTGCCCTGACATCCTGTGCCCAGTGGTAGAGGGGCCGTTCACTCGTTGGAGATCAAAAAACAGGCCTAAGGCACTAAAGCCTCAGAAAAAAAGACGAGTTCAGAGAAGTGCCCTGTAAAAGTGGCCTCCTATCACCTTTGTGGAATGTAAATGGCATGACTTCTTCTGACCTTAAAGATGTTGTTCTGGGTGGAGGTGTCGATGCCTAAGTGAAGCATAGCCTCTCTGGTCACCTTGAAACAATCCTCTGAAAAGGAATTCAAGTTAAAGGCCAGTATTAGTGCCAGAAATCAGCAGGAGCAGCAAGGGGTGAGAGGCAGCCTCTGTGTAAATGGCAACTACGCGCTGTTGGGCCACCCAGGATGCCAGGAAAGGTTCCCTTACCTTCCAAGTTCCTCTCCGGGTTGGGCAGCCAGGAGAAGGTTGCTCCCTCGGGGAGGTGCCACTGGAGCCTCTCATCTGTGCTGGCACCTTTGTAGATCTGTGGCAGGGAGGGGGCGGTGGGGAAGCTAAGCTGGGCGTACGAGGGAACCAGGCCTACACAGGCCTGGGGTAGGGATGAGAGAACATCTCAAGACCGAGAAGTCCCTGTAGAGTTCGGCACAAGCACAGAGGCAAAAGCGGCAAACAGTTTCAGATGTCTCTAGTGGATGCAAAACACCCCTGCTGTAGTCTGATGCAGAAAGAACAAGTCCTGCTTGGCTTGCCTGGGGAGGCATACCCCTCAGTTAAGGGTGCTCCCTAATCAGGGAGCTACACTATCCGTGACTTGGAGGGTGAGTCTGAGGGAGGAGGCATGGTTCTAGGGACCTCCTCGTAATGTTGGGAGAGATGCCATTCTAGGAGTGCGCTGTCTGATGAAGGGAACAATTTCTATGACAGTTAGATAATCCCAGTCTTAAGGACGTGCAGATCTGATGCAAACCATCCCCGAAGCCAGTACACGGCAGCAGTGTTGCTTAAAGCGTGCGGGAACTGGCGATGGCACTTAGTCGCGTGAAAGGGCAGATGCGGAGAAAGATGGTGTGTACAGTGCGGGTATGGCTGGAGGAAGACTCATCTCTGCCCTGCATCTGGGCAACTATGGGCCCCGCCTGGCACAGACCTGGTAGAAGATGTGGAAGTTCCTCTCATTGGATGCCTGGCAGGCCACTCGAGTTTTCTCTAGGAGGTAGGTCTGGACTGCAGCTCCAGTCATCTGCTGGGCCCTGGGCATATGCAGGCCAGAGCCCATTAGTTGCCCATTCATCCCATAGGCATTAATTAGGCACCTACTGTGTGCCAGACTGCAACCCCACAAGCTCTTTCACTTAACAATGGAGGTCGTGACTAGGGAGCACCCAGCAGGTCCTTGGATGGTCTGGAACATTCCCCCGCCACCAGCTCGGGTTGGCACGGCCATTACAAGGCAGTAAGTAGAAACCCTGACTTGAAGCTCAGGGTTATGGTTCAGAGGGATGGCAGTTAAATAGAAGTCCTCAAAGGCAGAAGCCAGGAGGAATACAGAGAAAAGCAAATTACCATAGTGTCTGTAAGGTTGGAGTGAGGGCCCATATGGTTCTCCAGGAATAAAGATCACCCTTAGGGTTCACTGATCTTAAAGAGCCCCACATACAAGCATGCCAGGTAGAGCAAGGTTTTACCCACAGGCCCTGGTTGGATACTGCCCCAGCCATTTTCAAAGTCCCTGCCTCCATCCCCACTTAGCCGGGGGCAGCAGGGATTACCTGTTCAGCTGGAGCTGGATGAACTTCCCGAAGCGACTGCTGTTGTGATTCCTCAGAGTGCAGGCATTCCCTGCAGATCACACCTGTTTACACCACCTCCCTGTGTTTACAGAGCTCTAATGGTCTCTCTCCTCAGGCCACCTACTCTGTTGGTTCCCTGCCACAGGGGAAAGGACTAGGAAAAGGACACTAAGGGTTCAGTAAGGAGTCTAGGGACTGTATCCTTAGGCAAGTCCCCTTCTCTGAAGCATTAGGAGGCTGCACAGGGGGACAAGATTCAAACTAGGTGATTCAGACTAGGTGAGCTTCAAGGTCTTGTCCTGCACCGTGTGCCTAGAGGAAGGGGGACCAAATGAATCACCTCTACTGGAAAAAGGCTGAGTGGTACCTGGAGTGTGGTTGGGGGCCCAAGGCAGTGACTGACCCTCCAACCCTCAATTAGGAAGAGGGCCTCAAAGCACAGCTACTCTCCCTGGAAGGTGACATCTCACAGAAGAAATGGGACTGAGGTGCTGTGCAAAGAACACCAAGCTTACCAAAAGCTTCCATGACAGGGTTGGAGTTCAAGATTCGCTGTTCGATCCTTTCTGCAATATTGTGGCTTTCCCAGGATGTGGGTGAAGTGGCCACCACAGCGTAGAACTTCATCAGGCAGCGTGATGTCCATGTCTGCATCAGAAACAGTCCTGTGGGGCTGTGCCCATGCTCCCTGCCACTTCTGAGCCTGCCAGAGGGAACGGTAACCCCATAACCCTCTTCTTCACCATGTGTATTGCTGACCAAATGGGTGAAAGCTGAACTCAGCTGCATCCAGGGCAAGACACTCGTCCCACCTGTGAAATGGATGGCGGGGGGAGGGTTGGGGTAGAGAAGGGAAACCCACTTCAAAAAAAACAAACAAAAACCAAACAGATACAGGCAGGAATGAAGGTGAACAGGCAGGCAGGTAGGAAGAAGCACTTTATTTTTTCCAGTTATTCATCACTGGTTGTTTCCCTGGCCACTGGGTCTTGAACTGGGACCTTGGGTGTAGGTGAACCTCACCTGGTTTAAACACACCAGAAAACCCACTCTTGACCTAGGCAGGCTACTCAGTGTCTCAGGGCCCACAGCTAATATGGCAGGCACTGAGCTAAAGAGACCTTCTGTGCATTTTATAGTCAACCCTATAGATACAGGTGTAATTATGTACCTGTTTTCAAAATGACAAAACTGAGGTATAGAAAAATTTAAACTTTATTTAAGATCACATATCTAACAATGGATGAGGCTCTTATTTATACCCAAGTCATCTAAGTATACAGTTCTTAGCATTGTTTCTAACCAGCTAAAATGAGGTACATTTTCATCTTCATGTCAGTTATTTATTGCTAGGACACAGAAATAATTTGAATACAATGACTTTGCATCCTATCACCTTGCGACCTTTTAGTTATAGTAGGTTTTTTGTAAATTCTTTAGGCCTTTTTTTTATTTTTAAAGAAAGGTCTAGGCAGGAATGAAGGCAATTAGGCAGGCAATTAGGCAGGCAGGAAGAGAGAGGGAGGAAGCATCTTCCTTGTATTTCCATCTAATTGTTCACACTGGCTGTTTCCCTGGGACCCAGAACGTGAACCGGGGGTATGGGGCTTGCTCCTTCAGAAGTGACGGACCTAACCACTGCCCCACCAGCTGTGCCTCTTTAGCTCTTTGAGTTGAGAGATACTCCCTTTCTTCTGTTTTCCAGAGAATTTATGTAGAATTGGTAATGTTACTTCATCAAATACCTGGTAGAATTCACAAGTGAACTCAACTAGGCTTGGAGCTATCTTTGTAGAAAGGGTTGTAACTGTGAGTTCAATTTCTTTGATGTGGGCTAGTCAGGATATGTATTTATTCTTGTATGAGCTTCAACAGTTTGTCTTTCAATTTTATTCAGCCTCTCAAAAGAAACAGCCTTTGACATCATTTATTATCTCTATTATTTTTCTATTTTATTGACTTTTCACTCTATTTTCATCAGCTTTCTTATTTGACGGTTTAAGGTAGAAGCGCACATCATTGGCTTAAGTTCTTTATTGTTTTCTAATATATACGTCAAATGCTATAAATTTCTCACTAAGCACTTTTTTTAAAGCACAGATTTTGATATGTTGTGCTTTAATTTTAGTTAATTTCTAAATATTTCATAATATGCCTTATGATTTCATCTTTGACTCCCAGGATATTTAAGGTAGAAGCGCATATCATTGGCTTAATTTCTTTATTCTTTTCTAACATATACATCAAATGCTATAAATTTCTCACTAAGCATTTTTTTTAAAGCACAAATTTTGATAAGTTGTGCTTTAATTTTAATTCATTTCTAAATATTTCCTAATATGCCTTGTGATTTTATCTTTGACTCCCAGGATATTTATATCAGAATATAATCATATCTATTTTTCTTTTGACTTCTATCAGTTTTAGCTTCATTTATTTTTAAACTGTTACTAGGTACATACACATTAAGGATTATTTTCTCTTCTTAATTAATTCACACATTTACCATTATAAAATGCCTCACCTTAAACCTTATTAACATTCCATATTCTAAAATCTACTTTATTTCATATCAGTATAACGACTTTAGCTTTCCTTCAATTAGTGTCATAATGGTGTATCTTCCCCCATCATTTTACTTTGAACCAATGTATTTATAATTATAGGTTTCTTAAAGACATAATTTGCATCTTACCTTAAAAAAAAATCCAATCTGACATTCTTTGCCTTTTAATTGGAGTATTTAGACCATTTACATTTAATGCAGTTATCACTATGATTGGATTTATACCATCTTGTTCTTACTTTTCTTTCAAGGAAAGGTACATGCAAGAATGAAGGCAAGTAGGCAGACAGGCAGGAAGAGAGAGGAAGAAGAAGCACTTTATTTACTTGTTCATCTTGGTTGTTCACTGGGGCTGTGGGTCTTGAACTGGAAACCTTGGGATGTATGTAGAATATACCCAGTGTACTAAGCCACCAGGGCATGATTCTTGTTATTTCTATTTGTTCTATGTAATAAAATGTTAACATTTTCTTCTTTTATTGCCCATGTTTGAATATAATACTTTTATCTCATATATCTCCATTAAAAATCATTACCATCTTTAACTCAGATCTTTAAAAGAAACAAAATAAGATTTTACATCTCTAATGCTCTTTACTCTTTTGTATAAATCCAAATAATCATTTGGTTTTATATTTCTTTAGTCTAAAGAACTTTCTTTGATATTTTTCATAGTACAGATCTGCTGGAAATGAATTCCCCAAACTTTTGTCAGGAAGAGTATTTCATTTCTTCTTTTTTAAGAGTTTTGTTTAGTTGTTCATTTGGTTATCCTGCTGCCCCTGCCAAATCATGACCCTGGGTCCTTAGCCTTTCAATGGTTTAGACGCCATTGTGTCAACCTCCCGACTTTCATTTCTCAACGGTATTTTTGCTGGTAATAAGACTTCTTTGTTGAAAGGTATTTTCTTTCAGCACTTTAAAGATGTCACACTATTATTTTTGGTTTTGCAGTTTTTAACAAGATGTTTTCATTCTTTGTTTCCCTTTATGTAATTTTTAGTTTCCTGGTTTTAAGATTTCTTCTTATATTTGATCTTTAATCTGAATATAACATGCCTAGGTGTGTTCCTTGTGCCCATCCTGCTTAGTGTTTCCTGAATTTCTAGAAGCTATGCTTGTCATTTTTTATTAATTTTTTAAGATATTACTCCTGATGCATGTTTTCTTTCTTCTTCTGTGACACCAATTAATAACATGTTAGATCATCTGATACCATCCCATAGCTCTTGATAGGCTTTTTATCCTCTTTGTTTTTTAATTTGGAATTTCTATTGACCTATTGTCAGGTTCACAGATTTATTCTTTTATATGTCTAGTCTGCTGAAGGCATTTATCGTTTCCTTCTCTGCTGAAGAGATTGGAAGAATCTTCTTTGGAAACGATGACAAGATCATGAGAAAAGTTATGGACATTCAGAGTCCCACATATGTTTATTTATTTATTTAAAGAAAAGGTGCAGGTAGGATTGAAGGCAAGTAAGCAAACAGGCAGGAGGAGTGAGATGAATGAAGCACTATTGATTAACTGATGTTATCTATGCTGTTTAATCAGTTTGCTGGTTTCAAGGAAGTATGGTTGGTACCTGGGAGGCATGACATTGCTTTTGATTGAACTGGAACATGACAGGCAGGCTAGAGCTGCCGGGGACATTTGACAAGGATTTCAGATCACACTGTTCCATGACATGAAGACTACCTTCTCCAAGAAAGAACATGTGGGATAGTTGTTTGTAAAGGATTTGGTGGTGTTTATGGTATTTTTTGTTGTTGTTGTTAAAAAAAATTTTTTTTAAGTAATAATTTTATGATTTCTTCTGTTTACAATGCTGTATTCATTTTAGGATATTGAAATTGGCTCTCAGTCTATGAGTATTTCATACCTCATAAGAATTCTAAAGTCCTTTATTATTCTCTTTCTCTTCTTAGGTAGGTTGAGTGCAGTTATGTTTTGATTGGTTTCCCTTTTTTTTTTCCTTCTTTGCTTTTTGTTTGGAGTATATTTTGAGGTTACCCCAAAGTTAGCATTAAGAATTCTTTCTATGTTTATTTCCTATTTTTATTTGAAAGCAGATTAGTCTTATACTCATTCTAACCATCCACATTTTTATTCTCTTCTCCTCCTCTACACTTTTTATATTTGTGGTCATACTGTTTTAAAGTAGGATTTCTTTACACTTTATAGAGTATCCTTTAGTATTTTTTGTAGAGCTGGCTTTGTAGTGATAAATTCCTTTAACTTTTGCTTATTTGAAGAGTTTCTATCATTCCTCCAGTTCTGAATTATAATCTTGTAGAGTATAATATCCTAGATTGAAAATTGTTTTCTTTCAGCACTTTGAATGTATCATGCCATTCCCTTCTGGTCTGTAGAGTTTCAGTTGAGAAATATGCTGACAATCTTATGGGGACTCCCCTTTGTATGTGACTCATTTTTCTCTAGCTGCTTTAAAGTTTCTTTATCTTGTAATTTTGACATTTTGATGACAGTGTATCTAGGTGTAGGTCTGGGTTTCTTTTATTAGGACTTCTTTGAGCTTCCTGAGTCTGGAAGGAGGCCTGCTTCATTCCTCAGGTTAGGGAAGTTCTCAGCTATTATTTCTTTAAAAACAGTTTCTGCCCCCTTCTCTTTCTCTTCTCCTTTCTGGGACTCTTATGATGCAAATGTTGTTCCTTTTGATGTTATCCCATAGGTTGCAAATGCTTTCTTCATTTCTTTTCATTCTTTTCTCTCTTTGCTGGTCTGCCTGCCTCTCTGCTTCTCTGCCCTATCCTCTACCTCACTGATTGCATTGGAGGCTTCATTCATCCTACTCTTGAATCCCTTTACTGAGTTCTTTAATTCAGCTCTCATGTTCTTCATTTCTTTAATATCTTGCTTCATTTCTTTTCTTTTTTTGTTTTTCTCTTTATCGTCTATTGTTTTCCTGATATCCATGAGCAAGCTTATCACTGTTGCTCTAAATTCATCCTCAGGTAGTTTGCACATGTCTGTGTTATTCAGATTTTCCCCTGGGGCTTTAACTGAATCCATCATTTTGTGTGTTACTTCTGTGTCTAAAATGACCTAAAGGATCCAGTATAGTAGTTGAAAAAAGATACACCAAGATGTGGTACTGTGATTTGTAGTACTCATTATAAAAAAAGAAGACACTAGAAGCTTTTGGAAAGAAAAAGCAAATCACCATTTATGGACTAGGATTCTCAACGGCAACATGAGAAAGGGGTGGGGGGAGAGGGAAAAAGAGGGGGGGGGAGAGAGAGAGAGAGAGAGAGAGAGAGAGAGAGAGAGAGAGAGAATGTGTATGAAAAAATTCTAAATTTGGGAAGAAAATTATTTCTAATCTGGAATTATTAAACTCAGTCAAGAAAAAAAATTTGAGGCAGAATTAATATTTTCATATTTGCAATGACTCAAATTGTCCAGGCCTTTTTTAAGTGTATAAAACTAAAGCAGCAAAGGAAGAAAGACAGTCATGGACTCCAGTAACAGGGAATTTATCACAGGACAGCAGCAATCTGATTTTCACAGTGAGGGAGAGAATTGCTCAGAGGTTGTCGTTGTGGGCAGCAGCCTTAGGTTAGCCACCAGTCCAGATGGGAGCAGCAGGCCTAAGAGTTTAGGAAGGGTATTGCCAAGCAACAAAAAGACCTGGTGTACTTGCTAGTTGGATAGGGTTTTCCAGCTTTAGTGACAAGTCTGGTGATGAGTTAATAATAGGTATACAGAAACTAAACATGTGTAAAGTGGGACAATTAAGTAGAGGGAAAATAAAAATTATACAAGAAAGGAAATATAACTGCATTATTACATGGCTCTGCTGTGAATAACATATATGTCATAATACAGACATTGCATATTAACTGAGCTAGAAATAATGATATAATTACAGATGCATTTGGGAGTAGAGAAATAAGGATAAATTCTCATTAAACTAGGAAGTGAAAAGATAAGAACCAAGACTAAAAAATCAGTAATAAACAATATAAATGCGTGGTTTAGAAATATGAATGTGAACATCTAAATAAACTGCTAAAAGATACAAAAGTAGCTGCTTTTAGAGAGGGAACAGGATTGAGAGATAGAGGTAGGTTTGTTTTTCTTTGAAAGCCTTGTGGTATTTGGTTTTTGAACAATGTAACCACATTACTACAAATTAAAAATACCAGGCCCAGCCCATGGTCAGTGTCTACTCAGTAAAGTCTTAATGAGCTCTAGGTACATAAGTCTTGGGTTAGGTCTAGCCTCAGAACATCAAAGCAGTCCTTGGGGACAATGGGCTTTATCCAGGAGCTGGCCACTGCACTTGAGTCAAGATTCCCTCTTGACTCAAGTCCAGACCCTCATCCCTGCAGCTCTATCTGTTCCCTTGTCAGTCTTTTCCAGTGGAGTAACAGCCCCCTAAAAGCTGGATTTTGCATTGTTCATGTTCCTTTCCCTGCCATTTCTCAGTAGGTTCCTAGCCTAGGGTCTAGAACCTGGCTTGATATTTGGCATATCTGTCATATGAGAGTTATGGTCCAAAGAATCCCTAGTAGGAAGATCATGGTGGCTGAGCGAGTTCTTAGCTAGTAACCTCCTCTGACCAGTCTCACTCATTCTTGTGCAGCATTCTGCCTCACCTGTTGTGGGTCTGCCAGCCAGGTTCACATGACATACCACGAACTTCCCCAGAGCTGGCCCAAAGTCCTTTCCCTGCCATGATGGGCGGCCCAGGGGGTAAAGGGCAGCCACCCCAATAAAACCTTTCCCAACTACTTTTAGAGGAATGCAGCCACATGCCAGCCATGTCACCATGTGTCTTACGTGCATGGTTCATTGAACTCTCACAAAATTCTCATGAGCTAGGTGTTGGTCTTCCTCTCCCCACTTTTTTGCAAGTGAAAAAACTGAGATTTGCAGAAACTAAATATCTTTCAGGTGTGCTCTTAGTCATTATCTTAGAATCCCTTTCCAACAGCTGATATTTACTTCCAATGGTGTCAGACTAGAAGAGACCTTTGATGAGAAAACCAAGTTTCTAAGTGGAAAACATCTCACTCAGGGTAGTGGAAGAATCTAATAGACTAGAAGCTGCCTGGCATGCCCTGGTGGCTTAGACAGTAAGTCTGCAGTTCCAGTGGAGTCCATGTATAAAGCCCAAGGACCCAAGTTTGTAACTAAACAACTAAATAAGTAACATTTCCTCCTCCTCCTCTCTCTTCCTGCCTACCTGCCTTCATTCCTGGAAAAGAAAAGAACCCTGTTTCCTGACTGCCTACTCAATGCTTGCCCACCATTGCCCATCAATTTCCTGCTTGAGTCTGACAGTAAATGACTCCGTAGGAACGAGCCCCTGCCTCTCTCCCAATTCTGCTAGTCATTAAGTTGATAGGCCTTACTCCTACCTTTCCAGCACCACTTTCTCCACTGACAATGATAGACTGGTTGACTGGCTCGATCAGACTCTTGACATTCCTGTAGGTCTGTTCACCCACAGTGAAGATGTGGGGCTTCAGTTTCTGAAACATCAAGGGGTGAAAGGTCATGTGAGGGAACACCCTTCTTCAAGGAGTGACTGATCTAATGAGATGGGGAGGCTGCCAACAGCACTACCAGGATGCTTCCTCTCGAAAAATTTCCTGGATGTAACAGTGTTAGCCCCAACTGTGGGACAGCCATGGTGGCTTTATCCACTCATCTTTTTATTCTGGAAGCAGCCTTGACACTTTAATTCACACACACACACACACACACACACACACACACACACACATTTTTAGTATTTTATAAGAATTTTTATAGTAATATTTATTATTTCTATATATTATACCATACCTACAACCAGAGTTCCAGTATTCCTTACCATTGCCTTCTCCCCTCATTCCCCCTCCCCTTCAGAGCCAGTTCTGAGTCCTGCTATTTTTGTCGGAATTTGTATGTTCATTTGTTCCATTTCATTATACTCCACATTGAGTGAAATCATCCTGTATTTCTTTTTCTTTTTTTCACTCAACATGATACCCTCCAGTTCCATCCAGATTTATTCTATCTTACATTAATAATCTTATTCTGCTGTTTATTATTTTATGTCATGATTTGCAAATAATTTTCTTAGAAGTTACTGCCTAAGATGTCTGTGTATCAGATGGATAACTAACTCTATTTTATAGATGAAAAATCTGAAGTTCAGACATTAAATAACATTCCCAAGACCACTCAGCAAGTCAGTATATTCATGTTATTTGAATTCCAAGGTCATTGTTCTCTTTTCTGTCAACAAATATTGTCTTCAATGTGCTAGGCAAATCAAGATGGACCTTGGGAAACAGAAGGGACTGTGACATGAGTTTTGCCTTTGAGGAGGCAGACAATTGGTGAGATGTGGGCTCTCAGAATAGATGTCTTCTGGCTTCAACTCGACATTTAACGATGCATAAGTGTCTAGAGAACAGGGCCATCTTCACTGATGCCTAGCCAGTCTAGCACCACCCACCCAGCAGGGAACTGACTCACAGCCTCCTGAAGGGAGAGGTACTGTTCTGAAGGGTGTCAAGCCCTCCTCTCCAACTGCCCTTGTTTCAGCCATCTCTCATACGATCTAATACAAAACCTCCAAATGTTTTCCCTATCTCCTGTCTCACTTTCCTGAAACCAGCTCCCCAAAAGTTCTAAAGCAAGTGGGCTTTATTTCAAGTCCTACCTCCAGCCTTTGTAAAGCAGTTTTGTGGACTCTGCCTACTGTGGTGCTTCAGAGCCTTCACCAACAGACCTGGCTTATCTCATCTTCCTATCCTCATCTACTGTCTCTCTCCCCGACAGTCCCCCTCCTGCCTGCATGTTTGCTCCTGCCTCTCCCTGAACAGTTTAATACCAATTAGTTCATTCCCTGCCTGCACATCTGCGTAAGAATTTTTTCTGCTCAGCAGAGATGAGCACATTTGCTGAATTTTCTAGGGCAATTCTTACCCTATGTAATTCTGTTCTTTCCCGAGAAAGTAGTTTGCTAAATACATAAATATACCTTTGTAAATCTTTCCCTATTAATAAATTCACAAGTAAGAAAGTAAATTTTGTCTTACGTCCCTATTTTAGGTTTCAAATTCAGTTAAACAAATATTTATCTCCAACTTTGCAACCACTGACTTGTGTCCAAAATTCTGCCAGCTCCCGGTAGTCAGGGCTGTGGCATCAGCAGATGAATGACTGCATGGCTGGTGAATAGATAGATAAGGATAAGGAAGCTGCTGAGTCTTACCTGGGGCTGAGGAGCAGCATGGTATTCTCTCATCAGCTCTGATGAGTAGAGATGAGGGACGGGCTTGAAGGGGTTCAGAGCCACGAGGGTGCACCCAGCATTGGTGTAGAACGTGTCTGCCATGTACCGAGCCTGAAGACATCTCAAGACTGAGACAGAGGTGCTTTTAGCAAACTCTGGCTCAAATGTAGACATAAATGCACACAGGCATACATTCACCTAACAGAACTCTCTCTGCAATTAGACAAGTGCCATTGGATCCCAGCAGTTCCCTGATGATTAGGTATCAGGTCTAATTAAGATGAACCCAAATCTGGAGCAAAACCTGTACTAGGGAGTCCAGATGTAGCTGCCAGGCAGAGATCTGAAGCAGCTCATTTGGCTTAAGATCAGAAGTCCTATCTGCAGTTAGTCTGGCTGAAGGAAACTGTGCTGAATACCCACATCACATCTCCACCCTCCTGGAAACAGCACACTTGAGAGGAAGCATACCTGTCTCCAGTGTTACAGGATTCACCTTGGTGAGGTCATCTAGTTGGTACAGTGGAGCCTCCCCACTCAGGAACTCCTGTAGGTCTTCTCTGAGGAACTCCCCATATTGGGCATCAGAGATTGAACTCGGGTCATTAACCTAAGAGGGAATAACAGGACTATAAAAGCTGGTGGTTATGTAGGTGTGTGAGTGGTGGGGGTTCTCTACAGTAGATAGAGAACAGGTCACTAGTATCAATTTGGTTGAGTTCAGATTTCATTTCTGCCACTTACTAACCCTGTAAACCTAGAAAAGTTACTTAAACTCTTGAGTCACAGCTGCTTTATTTTAAATCAGAGAAAATAAAATCAACTTGCAGGACTCTTGAGAAGAAAAATAAGATCTACAAATTAATTAGTGCCTGGTACACAAAAATAACTAAAAAAAAAAAAAAATCAATAAATGCTATGTTCTCTCGTGTGCCATGAGCTCCAGCTTTTATCCTGGCCAGTTATTAGTCTTACTGGAACCTGTAGAGGTGGGGTCCAAGATAGGAGGCTGCTATAGAGTACAACAAGGGAAAAGAATCACGGTTTGGGTCTTCATTGAAAGAGACTATTCAGCTCGCATTGAAAAATCAGCTATGTGGTAGCTCTATGACTTCATCACCTGCCTTTCCAGGATTGAGTTTAACCTGTTAACTCTCTCCACCCTGGTCTATTGGCAGAAGCCTGGCCCAAAAGTTGGACAAAGTTAAGAGTGGGTACCAAGGGGAACAGGATCTTTCTCATCCCTTGCCCATTCTTAAGGTCAGCACTTTCTGCATGTTTCCTCTCTTCATTTTCCTCTCTTGGTCCCGTTTCTCCTCTTTCCTGGGGCTAAAGGAAGATGGGGTGGGAAGTAAAAGACAGTAATCTGGCTGAAATTTGCTTTTGGAGGAAGGGGTCCATCATGATGTGTCATGAGACTAGTGAACACTAAAAGTTTGAACCCCTCAATCCAACATGGCAAGTGTCATTGGAGAGGCCCAAAAACAAAGATGTTGCTTATTCTCTGAACTTGAACCTAGGGTCACCATAATACACACCAGGCTCTTGCACTCCAGAATAAGTGTCAAGATCAGAACACAGCTGGATTCATGCAAATCTCTGTTCGAGGGGGAGAAAAAAACATCAGGGGAAAACCCAGGCATAATCTACGAACAGCTTTGATCCAACCAGAGGCAGCTGAGCATAAAGGTCAAGAGCCAAGACTTGAAATCTAGATCACCTTGGTATGAATCCTGACTATAACACTTACTAGTTAAATAATATGTATATTCCTTTTTTGGAGGAAGGATGCAGGCAAGAATGAAGGCAGATAGGGAGGCAGAAGAAAGGAAGAGGAGGAAGAAGTATTTTTAATTTATTTGCTCATTTCCTCGTTGTTCCTTCTGACCTGGGGTCATGAACTCAGGTCCTTGGACTTTACGTGGACTACACGCTAACCACTGAGCCACCAGAATATGCATTATATAAATTTCTTAATCTCTCTGTGCTTTAATTTTTTTCATCTGTAAAATAAGAATGGTGGTAGTACATACTACAGAGGTTAACGAGCACATAAAGTGTTTAGAAAGGCAACTGGTACATGCCCCTTAAAAGTTAGCTGTTATTATTCGTTTAAGTGGCTCTTCTAATTAGGCAATAATATATCAAAGGGCTTAAAACTATGCACGTCCCTTAAGCCTGCAATTCTGCTCCTAGAAAGTGATCCTATGTAAGCCATAAGAATGTATATGGAGATACAGAGCCATTTGTAATGTTAAAAAGTGTTAAACCAAAATGTACAAATAAAAGACAACTTAGATTATAAGTAAATGCATACTAGGGAATAAAGCAGGTTACAAAAAACTACGATGTATTTAAATGTTTTCAAACTATGTATTTAGGGTAAAAAAAAGTTTAAGTCTTTAAATGTTGGTTATTTCTATGTAGTACAATTAAGGGTAATTTTAATTTTCTCTTTCTTTATATGTATTTTCCACATTTCTTATGTGACTTTGAGGCTTATATCCAAAATGAGATTAGAACAGCACCGCATATATAACACTGTCTTTCTTGAGGAAACACTGTATGTGTGCACCTCCCAGTGCCTATGCCATAGCAAGGACGCAAGCAGTTGCTTGTCTCATTATGATGAACATTACTGCTTTTAATAAGAAAAAAAGAAAGTTAAAAGAAAGCAAGCAGACAAATGTCCTGCCTGCATCTCTCTAGTCTTCAAGTCTGTTGAATGAGCCAAAGAGCTGAAAGAAGGTCAAGCAGCAATGTCCACCACGGATCCTTTGACACTGGCTGGCCTCATACCTGGTCATCCTGTTTAGTTTCAGACAATTACCTGCCTAGGGTTCTATTACATCATGAGCTTCTTGAAAGCAGGGATCTTCCATCTCTGTCTTAGTCCAGCGACAAGTAACACTCAGTAAATTAAAATTCAGCAAAGATCTGCTGGGATCCTCTCTGGACTAGGAGCTGCATGTGAAGAATGGTATGGGCAGGAAATGGGGCAGCACCAAAGTGAAGGATGATTTGGAATCCCGTGGGTCGGGGCCACAGTAGCTATTTCAGAGACAGGGTGGGTTTCAAGTTCCAATAGCAACCCTCATGCCCACCAAGATCCATTCATCAGAATCCTGTATTTTTACATATGTCATCATTTCCCAGTTTTGTACAGGCTGACTTCTGTGACTGGACTTATTTTCCTTCTCCACTTAGTTAATTCCTAGTTATTCTTTAAGGCTCAGCTTCAAGGAATATCTCCTCTTAGAAGCCCCAGACTTTCACTGTGTCTCAATCATTCAGGCTGTCAGGGTTTCTTCACTGCTTCAGGCTTGGAAGGTCATCACAGTACCCTAAGGATTCCTTACCCATCCCATCTAAAGAAAAGAACTAAAAATGACAACAGGAGAGGATTCAGGTATCAGGAACAGCCTCTGGATGATGGGTGAAGACACTGGAGAGACTACCTGAAGAAAGAAAAGGAAGACCTCTAAGGGAACTTTCCCTTCCTTTCAGCTATGGGGAGTGGAACATTCATTCAGGCAAGCAAAAGAAGGGGAAGTGCCTCAGGTGCTTGAAGATCTGGGTTATTTAAGGATGAGGTTTTTACCTGTTGGAGCATCCTGCTTCAGTGTGGTCAGCCAGGATTTTGGGTCATAGGCATGAGGAGTGCTATGCACTTGTCATAGAGGCACAGGCCGGGGCATGGGTCCAGCAAAGCGTTCAGTTCTGGAGAAATCTGAGAAGAGTCACCCCAGAGCCTGTGGCATTGAGAAGGGAAGACAAGGCCATACACGTGAAGGGTTCTCCAAGGTGACTCACTCGGGCTCCTCTCACTGAGCAGGAGGAACCTAAATGAGAATAAGGGTGAGCTTGGGCAGAGAGGGAGAGTCCCATGCCAATTAGGGGATGGGAGAAAATTTTACGAGAGGCTTCACTGTCTCCTTCAGGGCCAGTTTTATTACAGTGGTGGAGTGGGATAGTAAATCTTCTGGGTCAGTATGCAGTGGAGGATGAAGACACTGGCAGATATAGAAACCGCATTCCGCATCTTCTCCACAAGAGAGAAATATCCTACTTTAGTATAGCTAGTAGTTAGTTGGTTGATGGGGTGGGGAGGCTGTTGTCAACTTTCGATGCTCACAAAAAGTTGCTGGGTGGGAGTGAAATCACAGCTCAGTTATTCACTGACAACCTTTATCGCCTCCCTGGCCCACTTTGATTCCTCAACCTGAAAATGGTAATTTAAAAATCTGCCTCACAAGGTGTAGCTGTGAAGGTCAATGAGGTCACGAATTGAAAGGGCCCCTACACAATACAAATCTAAATATTCATGGAAAGGGGAATATAATGTTAGTACTCAGGATAGAAATCAGGAACTGTCCACTGACAACTTTAAGGTAAGGATTTCAGAGGAGAATCCTTCTGAGAAAGGGGGTTTTGTGAGGCTGGGTTTAAGTCAATTTCTGAAAAAATGTTTCTGAGACTTGAACTTTCCGAGCCCTCAAATCCTTCCTTAGCAAGGAGGGATGCGGATGAGCGGTAATAACAATGCATGAAAGCTGTTGGAGACGTTCTTGAAGTGCTGAATTCATCTACTTTTGAAAGAACTCAGGGACAGGGGCTTCCAAGCAAACTGGAAAAAGGACAATCCAGGCAGAAGGACATGAGGATTGTCCAAGGGACAGCCATACAGAGGGCTCTGAAAACTCAAGGAGAACAAAGCTCCCTCAACAGAAGGCTCATGCCAATATCAGTGGGGGAGCTTAACGGGTTTGTGGGATTAGAATTCAAAGCCCACAACCCCACACCTCACAAACAAAGATAACAAGAGCTCTCTAAACCTTATTCTAGTTCCCTCACTTGCAAAAGGGCATAATAATATCGAGCGCTAACAATGCCGAGTAAAGGATCAAATGGGCTAGTCCCTCTCAGAGAGCCTTGCAAATACTGGTTACTACCATGCAGCATCAGCTCTCAGTCAAACAAGTTAGATTAGGGTGGCTTTCTCCAGTTCTTCCGGCGATTGCTTCGCAGTTAGTTACCAGCCAAAAATTTCTGGAAAGGGTGTGACCATTGCGGGCAGGAGGGAGGCGTAATGAATAGATGAAACATCGAGTCGAAGCAAGTAGCAACCTGATCCCAGCTCTTCCTCCACCCCAGCATCAGGTTCGTTCTAGGTCTTCCGCGGTGGAGGGCAAACTAAGGCTAAGGGTCGTGGGAGTCGACTCGCCAGGCCCCCAGGTTCTCGGCGGGAACCCGGGACTCCCAGTCCCGGCAAGGTGCCCGCTGGGCCCGGAGCTAGGGTGCCGCTCCGGGAGCACCTGGTACGGGGAGAACGTGTCCTTCCCAAGAAGGTGGATGTGACCCCAGTGAAGGTCGCGGCCAACGCCTCCCGGGGCCAGCAGCCCTTTGCCAGGCCCCCAGGTAGGGCAAGAAGAGAAGCTGGAGCCGGGACCCAGCCAGACCGTCGGGACCTTCACTCCACCTTGGGTCGCCCCCTGCCGGCAAGGCAGAGAGAGGTGGAGTGTGATCATGAAAGGTCCTTGTTCTGGGCAAGAGCCAAGAGCAGGGATATTAGAGGGTCCAAAAGGAAAGGGACAAGGGAAGGGAAATGGCGCTTGAAATGGAGAGGAGACGTCTTCAGCGCTCTGGGGTTAAGCCCGCCTCCCCTAAGCATTCAGGGTCGCGAAGGGTTGCAGGTCTGGGCTGGGGGGTCGCACTCACCGGTCCCAAGGCCTGAGCTGCAAGCATGCGGCCCCCGACTGGGAACAGCGCGCCGGCCGGGTGGGGCGGCGGGAAGATCCGCGGAGGTAAGAGGGGTGGGCGGGAGCGCGCCGGGGAGGAGACGGGAGCGCCGGCTCTCTCGCTCAGCAGGCTGCCGCTCTGGCCCAGTGCCGGGAGCCGCTCGGCTCCTCCCCCGGGGCGGGGCGCGCACACGCGGCTCGGGGCGCACGTGGGCCGTCTGGACGCCGGAGTCCCGAGCTGGGGGCCT
This sequence comes from Solenodon paradoxus, assembly GCA_004363575.1. Lineage (NCBI taxonomy): Eukaryota > Metazoa > Chordata > Mammalia > Eulipotyphla > Solenodontidae > Solenodon > Solenodon paradoxus. The sequence continues at coordinate 70,924 of RJWH01004347.1, forward strand.
CCACCTACAGCTCATTTTGAGTTTGGGGTGAGATGGGGGGTGAAACGGAACATTCCCATGTTCTGGCGGCAGAGAGGCTGGAGACAGGCTCCCCTGGGCCTTCGGGCCCTCACGGGGTCTTTCAGTAGGGGACGCCGTGGCCGAATCTTGCGCTGGGCCCTGGTACCCCAACCTCTCTGCCGGGACCTGGCCATGGCGTCTGAGGGGCGATGGTGAGGGGCCTGACTCGCCTTTCCCGCTCCGGGCTCCCTTGACGGCCCCGTGGCCTCGATCGGAGAAGACCTGGGTTGGCAAGCCCATCAGAGGACAGGCGTGGGGACCGTGGGGGGGCGGACGCCAACCTGGGCGGGGAACGGGCGGCCAAGGCCCGCCCGGAAGCGCCTGCTGCGGGGCGTCGGCCGGAAGCGCCGCGCCGGAGGCGGAAGCGGCTTGCTGTGGTTTGACTCCGCGCGGTTTCTGTGGCCCCCTGGTCGCGGCGTCCGCGTTGATGGCTTTCTTCCTGGGGGCTGCCAGGACCACCAAGAGCCCGCGAGCACGTGTTTGTCAGGAAAATATCTCAAATTTTCAAATGCCACACGACGGGTTTTGAGGTATTGTTGTTTGGCTCTGACAGGCCATCATGCATGCATATGTGCTGTTACTCACTGTAGTTCATGTTTGGCCGACAAGTATGAACTTCCTGTGCGTCCTCCCCTTTCCCCTCCTTAGTGTCCATTCTGCCATTCCGACAGCGTGTACTGAAAATGTGACGGTCAATAAGGTGAGGAGCAGCCTGGGGCTTGAGAGATCACTGGAGGATATGAATTTTGTCCCAGAGGCAGTGGGTTCAGAGAGATCACCAAGGCCTCCAACTCCAGAGTGTGCTTAAATACCTTCTCTCTCCCTGTCTTTGTCCTCTCCTCTCTTGGATTTGACTTAGTCATTCGTTTTTTTATTTACAGAATCTTCATGACATGCAGTCTTCATGATATGACTTACAGAGAGCAGTAGTAGAAATTCTTATCTGACTTGTGATTCTGTCCTAGGGTTTCCATAACAAATTCACTTTAAAATATGCCATATACTGAGACTAGCTAAACCTTTTAACCCATAGTTTCATGCTATTAGTATGATCTTATACTCATCTGTTAGTATTAGGCTCCTTTATACAGTCCTTGGAAGGGGAATCACAAGTCCTAGATTCTGTTCGGATTTGAAGTTGTAAGGGCCTAAAGTTCTGCTCTGAAACTTAGGAATAAGAAGAAAATTAAGTCAAGTACATATATATGCCATAAAAATACTGCTTTCCTTAAATGCAATTTTTTCCTTTTTTTCACAGGCAGGAAAAAAAAAATGTCTCAAAAGCAGATGAAGGAAGCTTTTGTCAGTAACCTCAATGGAACCAATGTGCTGGAGATCACAGGAGGCTTGTGCTTTCCTACACTCTGTGTGCTGTGCAGAGGGCTTCTGATCATTTTCTCACACCTCTTGTGTTTTTCTTCACATACCTGGAAAACACGATTACTCATGGACTTTGTTGTCCTAATACTTCCCCTTGTGAACACTTTCACCATTTTGTCTTCGTTTGTCGTCCTGGAGTACTTCACCTTAATTATTTTGGGGGCAGGGCTTTTCTATCAAATATACTTCAGAAGGACATGCTGTGTCAGAATGCCTGTCCAGAAAATACTTGAAAAATTTTTAGAAATCAGTCTAGAATCAGAATACATTCCAGCCATCTCTTGTTTCCGTGTAATTATCAGTGCATTTACCGCTATTGCCATTTTGGCTGTGGATTTCCCACTGTTCCCCAGAAGATTTGCTAAAACTGAGCTCTATGGAACAGGAGCAATGGATTTTGGAGTAGGTGGTTTTGTTTTCGGGTCTGCAATGGTTTGTCCAGAGATTAGGAGAAAACACACAAAAGGGTCCAGATTTTATAACTTTACAAAATCACTGTACTCTGTTTGGCCATTAGTCTTCCTAGGACTGGGACGATTATTCATTATAAAATCTATAGACTATCAGGAACATGTAACTGAGTATGGCGTTCACTGGAACTTTTTCTTTACCTTAATAGTTGTAAAACTGATAACATCACTGCTTTTGGTTATTTTTCCCCTAGATAAATCTTGGATTGTGGCCATCAGCATTACTGTATTTTACCAGCTAGCCCTTGACTTTACCCCACTGAAAAGGCTAATTTTATATGGTACCGATGGCAGTGGCACAAGGGTTGGTTTATTAAATGCCAATCGAGAAGGAATAATTTCTACCTTGGGGTATGTGGCAATACACATGGCTGGTGTGCAAACAGGGTTATTTGTGCTTAAAAAAAGATCACATATCAAAGACTGGATAAAAGTAGCATATTATATTCTGTTGACAGCTGTCAGCCTCTTCATATCTCTTTACGTAGTTCAAGTAAATGTAGAAACAGTATCTCGAAGAATGGCCAATTTAGCCTTTTGTATTTGGATAGTTGCTTCTAGCTTGATCTTGCTTGGTAGTTTATTACTGGGTGATATAATTTTGAGCTTTGCCAAATTTCTAGTTAAAGGGGCTCTAGTACCATGTTCTTGGAAACTTATCCAGTGGCCTGCTACAAACAAAAAAATAGTCTCTGAAGCTGAAAGAAAGGAACCCAGTCTTTGCTTAATCACAGCTATCAACAGAAACCAGTTAATTTTTTTCTTGCTGTCAAATATAACAACTGGTTTGATCAACCTGTTGGTAGACACATTACACAGCAGTACCTTGTGGGCCTTATTCGTGCTCTATCTCTATATGTTTACCAACTGTTTACTTATATTTATGCTACACTTGCAAGATAAGACTTTAAAATTTTGGTGATAAACTGGGGTAGAATGTATCTTTGAACAGTATTTTAATGAGGAAGATTAGTAAATATGAAGAAAATGTACTTTTGGCAAATCATTAAGAGCTTTAATCCTTGATAACAATTAACATTTGAATTTACCTCAACACTGAAACCAGTAGAGAACAGTCTTGTGACTTGTTAGCATATTTATTAAATTTCAGTATTTTAAAGAAACTTTACAGTTGTGACATAAAAACTAGAAGGTGGGGAAGAGGATTTTTACTTCAATTTTAAACATCATTTTCTATTTTTTATTGCATTACTTTTATAAAATAAAGTTTACATTAAAACATCCAGACATGAATTGTCAACACTTGTTTGCTACTCAATTTTAATCTTGTAAAAAAAGCCTAAGTATGGTGCATCCTGGTGGAGTAGTGCAGTCCATGTACACATTCCAAGGACCTGGGTTCTCATCTTAAATCTGGGGGGAAACAACCAATATAAAGACAACTACATAAAACAAGTAAAATGCTTCTTCCTCCCTCTCTCTTCCTGCTTGCCTTCATTCCTGCCTATACCTTTCCTTACCAAAAAAGCTGCCTAAGAAGGCAAGTGTTAAAGTCAAATCCTTACATACCATATTGTTAGAAAAGTTAAATATTCCAAACAATAGAGAACAGTATGATGTAGTTTACATTTCTAATAATTGTGAGAAAATATTTGCTTTGGAACTTTGTTAGGGATGACGAGCAGAAGTTTCTAGTGGGGGAAATAGACATTAACTATTAAAAACTGTTGTCATATAGTTCAAGTCAAATCAAGAAGTGACCTACTAAAGTCAGTTTCCCCCACAGATATTTCTTTGAGCTAAAGTAATAGATGGCTAAAGTAATGAGTTAAGGTATTTGGGGAGTGAAGGCTGGTGGTGTCAAGGGAGCGGGTAAACAGGTGGAGAAATCTAACATTAAATTGTAATGTGCTATTATTGATAGTTGCCTCTAAATTGTTCAAAAGTAATTTTTTCCTAATTTGTTAAATATCACATCATACTGATTTGTTTACTTCGATTTGTTAAATGGATGATACCATTTATGTGGCACTTTGCTAACTACAGTTACATTGAGATCCTCTATTACTGAAACAATCAGTATGTTGAAGAGATAATAGCTATAAAAACAAGAATTTTATTTTCAATTAAAAGGAAGACTTGTGATATTTAACTATTATTATAGTATGTAAATTAAGCGTGACTATGAGAGGTGATTGGTATTCCTGCTATGTCACAGTGCTTATACTTTATTCAAACCAGGGCTGAGAGGTTCTGATTGTTCTCATTACAAAAAAACAAAATCAAGTAAGTTACTTTGATGACTTAGTAAGTATGTTGTCTAACTGATCTGCTTTTTCTTAACGGCTCATTCATACCATTGTAGGTTATCGCAGTGTAAATATATGTCTCACAATTAAAGATACAGAAGTATAACTAATAGAATGTACTGTTTTTCTACCTCCAGTTGTGAAATAATAAAGCTAATAAAACAGCATTCATAAACACAGAAGTGTTAAAAAAGATCATTCTTGATTGTAGTTTTTTTGGGATCATTCAAAGATTTATTGAGCTCCAATGTACCAGTATAGGTGCTTAAGATACAACATGAAATAAGACAAATGTAAGTCCCTGCCTTCAAGAGGCTTACATTTTAAGCTGTAAACATTATTTTCCCTTAAAAAAATCTAAGTGGGGAAAATGTGTTTCTTTTTTCAAAAGGAAAGGCGCAGACAGAAATGAAGGCAAGCAGGCAGGCAGGGAGAGAAGGAAGCATTTTATTTAATTTAGTTTTCACACTGGTTGTTTCCCCACTGGACCCAGGATTTGAACCCAGGGGTATATGCTTCTTTGGACCCAAGTACTATTCCACCAGGGTGAGCATGTGTCTATTTTTGACAATACATCTTCCCATTGTCAGTTCATGAAACAGAAAACCTAATTCATAAATCCTCCGGTTTGGATAAATGTGGTAATTTAAGTACATTCTGCTGTGGGTTATTTACTACCCCACAAAACATAATGAAAACAACTGAAGTCCTAATTAGCTAATTTTATTTTCAACTTTTTTTTTTTTTTTTTGAGAACAGAGGAGAAAATAATATCTGGTCTAGGGCCTCATCTATAACCTTGAGAAAGTAACTTATTTCCATGACTTTAATTTTATGAAATTACAAACTGAGGAGACTTATCACATGTATTAAATAGCTTTATGTTTAGAAGAGGCCAACCAGTTTTAGTTTTATTTTAATTGAACATCAATGTCCAATTACGTTATATAAATCATAAAAAACAACAAAACAACATTTTGCTCCTTAGGAATGTATGTATTGTTTATAAAGACCAATAAGGAATAACTTGCTACTCTTTATTTCCTTGAAATCTAGGTAGCTTGGGGAATGAGTCTTGTGTGTTGAGTGCTGGAGTTGGTTCTCATACATTGGGGACCTAAGAAGAAAAAGATACTGTTTTGCTAATAATTTTCTGTATCACCATCACTCCAATAGTTCATTAGTTACCAGCAAAATATCTTCTGTTGATTGCTTTCTCTCTCCTGGTCTTTTAAAATCCTTCAACCCCGACCTTCACAATAGCACTACTGAAATTTAAAAATAGACAGTGGGCTTTTCTAATGTAATAATCACTTACTTTGTCAATTAGGGATAAGTTCCCTAAAGACACTTAGTTGTGAAATATTTGCCGTAGCACTACTGGTTATAGCTGAAGAGAGACTGATCGTGACAATAAAAATGAGTGCCTTCTCTAAAACTAAGGCAGTTAAAACTTACAAAAATCATTTTTGCAAATTTCTAAGCATTTTCCTTCAGATATTGATTTTATCATTTGTAGCACACAGACTAGCTCCTTTCCTCCTTGAGAGCCCTTATCTAGGAAATTATTCACCTTTTTAACTTTCCATTAAGTATTGACTGAGTACCTACAATATGTGAAACATTGTCTAAAGAGACTAAGCAGTGTGCTAAGTGAACCTAAGACAAATCCAAATCAAGGAAAATAATCAAAATGGAAAGAGACTTGTATTCTCATTTTGTTTTATACCTGGGTTTTGATGCCTTTTCATTTAAATTAAAAAAAATTTTTTAAAGGAATCGTGCAGGCAGTATGAAGGCAAGTAGGCAAACAGGCAGGAAGAGAGAGGAGGAAGAAGCATTTAATTTTTATTTAGTTGTTCATCTCCCTGGCCTGAGGTCCTTGGGATGTATGTGGATTTTGTTCAATCCGAGGCTGCAGACCTAACCACTACTCCACCAGGGTGATCCTTAATGCCTTTTCTAATTTGGAGTAAATGCCCAGGGTTGGTGGGTTCTGCTGGCTTTGCAGTTAAGTCTTGGACCTCTGGTGTAGTCCACATACATGCCAAGGACTCAGTTTCACGCTGGGGCAGAGGGGAACAACCAACATGAACTAAGTAAAATAAATGCTTATTCCTCCTCTCTTCCTGTCTACTCACCTTCAATTCTGTCTGCACTTTCCTTAAAAAACAAACAAAAAATCCCCATTTGAATACTGTTCTTTACCAGTACCCGGTGGGTACTCATTGATGAAAGTTATTAAAATGAGCACCTATATATTGAGGTGATTTTCATCGATATGGTTACCAACCATAATACAAGTTGAGATATTAAATATACCTACTTAATTTTTTATGAAGTCTTTATAGGAACACTTTTAGGTATTTTTTTTTTTTAAACCCCAGTCCCAGGCTCTGAACTGGGGTCTATAGGCTATACCTGGCTTGCACCTTAGTCATTTGAGCCAGAGTGGTGTGGGTATACCTACCTTTAGATGTTAAAAGTCACAGGATTTTTTTTTCCTTAGCAATGTTTTTACATAAAATGCAAATTTCTCTAAAAATGTCCAACTATTGTCTATGTAGTTTAACCTGTCAGCCACATGTACATCCTGTGTGCCTTTGATTTAAGCTAAGCATCACAGTTCTGCTCTCTTGGCATGGCCAAAAGACTAAATAACAACTGGATAATCACACCTTTGGGAATGAACAATGGTTCTTCCAGTTATTATGTCACCTACCTTAACAGTGACCACACAATGCACTAAGTCAACATGGCTAAGGATGCACTATGGGTTTTTCTTGTGAATCTCTTAAGACTTTTTATAATGATCTAAATACTTTTTAAAAGTCAGATGGGAACTGAGTACAGGGTGGCAAGCAGAGTGTAGAAGTACTGTCTTTACAGCAACAGTTTCTCGAGAGGGTCAGAGGGAAGGCCTTTGGCCAGTACCAGTACTTTGTCCAAGGGGATCGGTGACCTGTCTGAGTCCCTGAGTTAATATTAACCCAGCCCAATAAGTTTCTCTGACCAGGACACATACACAAGTCACTCTCTACAGTCTTCTATTTGCCTGTAGGGTAACAAGGACACCAGGAAAAAACTCAGCACTTTGGGGTCAGTTTGGGCAGCGGCTGACTCCTGGCGAATCAGGGAAGTCAGGGAAAGCGGCGTCAAATATCTGCTCAAATCCAGACTTTGTCTCTAACCCGCAGATGTGCATCTCTCCTTCTCTCCCGCTCGTCTTTGGCTCTCACTGCCTTTGGAGACCAACACCACTCACCCAAGTCCTTACTGGGCCTCAACCCTGGTGTCAGCCCTGAGTCAGCGGGGCTAGTTCCCTTCCCTCCTAAGCTGTCGCGAGAGAGAGCAGCTTCAGGCCTTCGCGGGGGGCTGCAGAGATTTAGGCACACCTCCTAGCAGCCCTGGATTGGATGTGAGTGCTAGACTCACGCGCAGGGCACGACTGGGCGAATCCCCACCCACTCTGTGAGGATTTCGACAGAGGCGACCCTGGAGCGGCGTCGACGGTCTCGCGAGAAGAGGTGGCACCGCCCGGCGTCCTCGGCCCTTCCCGGCCCCACCCTCCCCCCGTCCTCCCTCCCCCACTCCCCGTGGCGCGAGCGGCTGACTGGTCCTGGAGAGGAAACGGCATTCGGAGCCGCGCTCCCGCCCAGGCCGGCCCTGACGTGGGCCTCGTCAGCCGGTAACGGGGAGCAGAGGTGGTGGTCAGGGAGGCGACCACGAAAACGGTGAAGGTCAGAACGGAGAGGCCTCCTTGGAGAAGGGTGAGAAAGGGGTCTCTGCCGCCCCGGCTCCCTCTGCCCTGCGGACTCCGCAGAGCTGAGGCGGGGTCGACCCCTCCCAGGGGCGGGGTCGCGCTGGGCAACTGCAGCCCTGGGGACTGACTGGGCGGGGCGCGCCCTGAAAGGGGGAGCCGAGGGCCAGCTGTGGGCCTTGGGGTCCCCGGCGGCGGGAAGCGGGCTGTGGAGCTGAGGTCGGGACTGAGGTCCTTGAGCCGGGACTCCGGTGACGGGCTGGGGAAGCCCCGGGGCCGGCGAGTGCCTTCCGCCTCGCCTTTGGACCCGGACTGGAGGCCGGCGGGGGTGGGGGTGGGGAGCGAGAGCGGCGCAAGGGGGCGGGTCCTGGCGCTGCCGGGCTCTGATTGGCCGAACGCGTGTGGAATCGGGTGATGGGAAACGCAGCCCGGCTCTCCAGTTCCCTCCCGCTCGTCTTCCTCCCCCCGTGGCGAAAGTGCTTCGCGGCGGCGGGTGCTTACGCTCGCGGGGTTTGGCTGTTGCAGGCAGGAGCTGGGAGGAGGCGGCAGCAGCAGCGGCAGGAGCAGCAGCGGCGGCGTCGGCAGCAGCTGGGAGGAGGTGGTGACGGTGGCAACGGCAGCGTCGGGGACGATGGCGCGACTGGTGGCAGTGTGCAGGGACGGGGAGGAGGAGTTCCCCTTCGAGAGGAGGCAGATTCCCCTCTACATTGACGACACCCTCACGGTGAGCGGGCCGGGCCGGGCTCGCAGCTCCCCTGGCAGCTGTTTCCCCTCCTCCCCCTCCCCCAGGCCGAGCGCTGCGCACTGGAGAAAGAGTGTGTTGCAACTCTTAGGCGAGGCCTTCTCTCAGGCAGGCCCCACAAACTCGCCTTTGCAGTGGGTCCCTCGGTAACCTCTGTAGGCCCCAAGCCTAGCGCACCGTACGCACTTTGAGCTCCTTTTTCCAGGTTTTCCTTTCCTTTTGAACCTTTTTCCTTTACCCTTCCCCTTTGGGAGACGCTGCTTTTGCCAAAGCAGGCGCCTCCGATAAGGGTAAAAGGATCTTGGGTGTTTAGGGCCTATCCCTTAGAAGCCACCTACCCTGGGGAGGCTTAATTGTCTGGAAATGTCGCAGCAGCATTGCTACCTTTATATTTTCTGTTAATACGATAGCACTCAACTACACAAACAATTATTGAGGGCACAATGACATGCTCTTGCACGGTAAAAGATTCCACTAAAATGATTTGATTTCGTTGTAAGTAGTCTGTTGCTTAGAACATGAAAACTCTTTGAAATGATTGTATTGCTAGGCCATGACTCTTCAAAATGGGTTTTCTTGGCATTAGTTATTGAGCTTACAGGTAGTCTTTTTCTTTCTTTCTCTTTTTTTTTTAAAGGAAGCAAATTATTGAATGTGTAAGAGTATTATTATAAGATGCTGAATGTTCATTTTGAATGTCAAGACCCAGTTCTGGGTAGTTTTATTTTTTTAGAGTTCGTGGTAGTAAAGCATCACCAACCCTCTGCTCTGTGTTGCTGTACTATTTCCTTTAAAAGGAAATGGCAGAAATTTGAATTGAATCTGAACAGGAAATGAGTGCAGTTGCTTGCCACCGCACTTATTCTTATTTCTTAAGAAATGACATGAGCCCTGTCTGAATATCTTTTGAAATCTGCGTTTTGATAATGCTGAATGAAGCTTTGAATTACACATTGGTCTGTTTTGATAAAATGTAACTAAGTCTCTTCATCTTATCACCATTGACTTTTTGTTTTTCCAAGGCAGTGCTTTTGTTCCTGAATATTTTTTTTGCAAATATCTACAGAACTTTTTTTCAAATTTTATATAAAGTGCAAGTCATTGTAGAGATGCCACTCTCTGCCTTTCTCTTTGCCATTCTCAATTTAAGACTTGATTGAGCTGCAGTACTTTGAAAAGGATTGGAAGAGCTAGCGAGTGATTAATTTGTTAGAACTTTTTACATGAAAGCATCTCCAGTTACACACATGCATTTTTTTCACGGAAAAACATGGAATGATTTGCCGTGACATAAGGCGAGTAGAATTTGTGTTGCTGCTTTAGAAAGTGCTTGTGCCTTGGTTATGGTTTCTGCACTTTTTAATCAAAGCTTAATGGACTTGTATTTTGTTTTAAACAACTTAATTCTGACCAAATGGAGTTATGTAGTTCTCTTTGAAAACTTTTGAGTTCATTTGTTGCTCTTTCCTTTCTTTGGCCCTTCAATGTAAACACTTCTAGAGTTTGGTATCAACCTGATAGATTAATGATCCCAGAATGCCTTTAAAGTCAAAAAATAAGATCCTGTGTTTCTTTTCCCCCCTTATGGGAAATCAGTACACATTTCAGTATTTACAAAATTTTTAAGGACTTACTTTCTTATGCTCACATAACCCCTTTAATGTGAATGCATTGATACGTCTGTCATATAACCCCACAAAATAGCCAACTTCTTGGTGTTTTTATACTGTTATCTGCACAGTTATTTCCAGAATTTTCTATAGCTGCAACCATACACTGTGATTTATTGTATTTATTTCTCCAGAGAAGTTGGAACTGGACTAAACTTGGTTGAGTTTTGCTTTTGTTGTGCAGTGGACTTGTGTCCATGACAAATAAAATTTAGGCTTAATCATTTAGGCATTTTATTTAGAAAAAAGTGCAGTTTTTCTTTGCTTTGGAAGGGTTTTTAATCAGTAGGAATGATTGCTTTGTCCTGGAAGCTCTGTAAAGTCATTGATTGGTGAAAATTCTTGTTAAGAATACATCATGTTTAGGGAAACAAGTTTCTATCAGAACCATTCTACCAAATAATAAAGAGAAGAATGCAAAGTAAACACCTGATGGTGGAGATGGGAGGGAAGATACCTGTAGCAGAAGTTTATGCTCTGCTCTGGTTTGTTGATAGTTTGAGGGCAATGTATCCCTGAGGTTAACTTTTGGTTTGGTCTTTGTTCCTAGTAGGTAAAGTTCTGATGAAACATTGTATGATCTTTATTCCAGTAGTCTTAGAATCTTGTTAGTTTATAGATGTTAAGCTAGTTACATAATCAGTTACAAATGTTTATCATTTTAGTAACAAGCTCCACTGTCTAGCCTTAAAGTGACCAAAGGTAAAATAAGAAGCTTGTTATATGTAAGAAAGTAGTCCATTCTTTATATGTTGTGTTGTATGAATATATAAAAGACTCAGGGTAATTTAGTGGGTTTGAAAACTTGAATCCAGTATTCATCTAAGTATTGTTGAGAAAATTCCAAGTAAATTAGCAAGTGGCATATTTAGGAACGTGGTTTTTTGCTTTTCAGTGTTAGAATTGTAAAATGGAAGACAGAATATAGGTTTTATTTAGACACATCTTGAAGAATTACAATTTTTGAGTAGCTTTTTAAAAAAGAGAATAGAGACAAAATACATATTCATAAAATCTTGGAAAATAACTGCAAAGAAAAGCTATCCTTAATCATCTTATTTCATAGCGATGATTAAGGACATAGCAGCATTGGTTTAATTCTAGTCATAGACAACACATACAGATGTAGAATTAAAATATATTGTCTCTGTAACATTTTACATGCTTTTTTCCCCTGTAATATTCAGAACAGTTTTCTCTTGTCATTCTTAAACATTTTTAATGGCCATGTAACCTGCTGTTCTATGACATTCCATAATTTAATCTTCATTTGTTGGCTGTAAGTGGTTCTCCTTTTTTCTGATTAGTACTGTAAGGAATATAAATGACATATAAATCTTAGTATTCCATTTTTTCTCAGGCTTTTTGAAGTATAATTACTAACTTAAAAGATACGAATCTTTAATATTAAAATTCTTAACACATACTGTCAAATTGCTGTAGTATTTCTGGAATGTACTTTACCTTATTAATTCAAACCAACCTTAATCAACTAGAACCTCTGATGAGGGTTATTTACTGGTTTTTTTTTTTTCAACTGTTGATTAAATAATTAATTTTACCAAAGGTGCTACAGATAACTGAGGATGTACTAGAAAAAGTAAAACTCAAGTGACATTGATTTTTAATAAATACGAACTTAATATTGTTGGTTAAAGCTTGTGAGAATGCCCTAACAACAGATTATTTGTGGTCAGGAGAAACCAGGACAGACGAGTGAAAGTGGATAATGGACTCAATAAACTTTATAAAGCAGTAATTGCGGGACAGCAACTCCTTTCTATTTTTAGCTAGCTATATGGATAGGAAGCCTCACCATCAGGCCAAGCACCAATGATTGCTCTGTGAAACCGCACCTGAAATACTTTACCTGACTGTATTCATTTAGGGAACCTAGATTCTGAAGATTAAGTCAAGGAAGTGGCTTTAAAGAATGGGGAAAAATTACTTCTAGTATCCTCTTTGCCTTCCTCTTTCTTTTCTTTCCCCTTTTTTCCTGTCTTCTCAGCATTAAAGAGCATGTAGTGATTGTCAAGAAAACAAAGTAAAAAGCCATTGTCTTGGGTGCACCCTGGTGGCCTGTCGGTCTAGTACACCCTGGGAGCAATCCCACATACCTGCCGAGGTCTTGGGTTCAAGCCTGGGGGTATAGGGAATTGTGGTTTGAACAAATAAGTGCTGCTTCTGCTTCTCTCTTCCTGCTTCTCTGCCTACTCACCTTCATTCCTGCCTGAACCTTTCCTTAAAAAAAAACCAAACAAACCAAAAATCAAGCCATTGTCTCAAGTGTTTGAAAGGTAAATAGAGTCACTAGTGTAAGTACAGTTTCTCAACAGGGTGGTATAGAGTAAGTACAAGAGAAAATTAATTGTTTTTCAAACCAACAAGACCTGAGAAACACTAATAGGCCCAGTCTTGACATTTATCTATTCTAGTTAGGTGAAAATAAGTTTAAAAACATTTTTTTTTTTTTTTTAAGATTTATTAGAGGACGGAAGAAGGCAGGAATGAATGCAAGTAGACAGTCAGGCAGGGAGAGGAGGAAGAAGCATCTGTCTATCCGTTTCTTTGTTCAAGTTGGTGATTTTCCCTTGTCCTGGACTGCGAGCTTGGGTCCTTGGGCTTTACGTGGACTATACATCATCTAGAGACATGGATTTAACTGCTGAACCATCAGGTTATGCCTGCTGACTTTTTAAGAAAGGATTCCTAAAGTGGGCATTATTCATTAAATTATGTGTGTGTATACACACACATATATATGTATGCCTATGTATTTAGAGAAAGGAAGCAAGCAGGAATGAAGACTAGCAGAGAGGCAAACAGGAAGAGAGAGGAGGAAGCAGCATCTATTTAGTTGTTCATGTTGGTTGGTTCCTGTGGCCCTGGGTTGCAAACTCAGGTTCTTGGGTTTTACACGGAGAACACTGCAGCCATAGACTTAACACCTTAGCCACCAGGGCACTCTGTGTGTGTGTGTGTGTGTGTGTGTGTGTGTGTGTGTGTGTGTGTGTGTTTTAAAGGAAAGGTGCCAGGCAGGAATGAAGGTGAGCAGGCAGACAGGAAGAGAGAGAGGAGGAGAAGAATCTTTGTTTTTGTTTTTGTTTGTTTGTTTACACTGGTTGTTTCTACCTGGGCCCAGGACTCAAACCCAGGGGTATGTGGCTAGTTCCTTTGGAGGTATTGACCTAAACACTTCTCCACAAAGGTTTGCATGTAGTTGATAGGTCTTAATATTTTAGATGTGTTCTTTGACCTCTACTTTTCATACAAACAATATAGATGGTCAGAATGAAAATAATTTATGCAGAGTCAGCATTTAAGATTTTACCTTTGATTCTCTGATAGCTTTTAACTTAAAATAATATAGGTAATTATCTTAATTTTTTTTGGTGGCAGTCGATTGTGGTGAAGTGGTATCTATTTGTGTCAACAAATGAAGATGCAAATCAAAGTGTGAGTTGCTTAAAGGGTAGATTTGGAGTGTTATGCAGTTTTCTTTTGTGTTACATGGCTTTAAAGTTTGTCCAATTTTTTTATGACTTGACAGTTAAATTTCTTTGTGTTTTAAACCACATACCACATGGTGGTTCCAGAAAGCATAATGTGAGTTAATTGTACTATTAACTATTTTTATTCTTTAATTGGTTTTCATGGACCAGGATTTCTAACATCAGGGTTATTAAATTTTTAAGGTTTTGAGTAGACTCTTAAATATGATAAATATAATGAACAGTATAAATTAGTAGGTATTTTGCTCATGTATTTGTCATCCTCACCATTTCATTTAGAGCTATAATATTAATATAGACTAGTGGGCAGTTGTACTTGATACTGTCGGTTAGGTTAATATATGAAAAGGCTTGAAACAGTGTCTATAAATGAAGTTACACTAATTTTATTATTTTTTTTAATCACCACACTTTGGAGATACTAATACGAAGACTATGATAGGCAAAACTAGAGGAATGTCCATAAATCTAAAAGTGAGTGATTGATCTTTAAAACCGAGATTTGGATATAATTGTATGTAAGGAAGAGGAAACTTTCAGAGCAGTTAGAACTTTTCCAAAACCCTGAATATAAATAGCATATGTGCATTGTGATAATTTGGGAAAGATGGAAACAAAGAAGAATCTTCATTATCTTCTCATTACCTAGAGAGAGTGACATCCAATATATATTTTCTTTTTCTGTATGATAAATACATACAGAAATTTGAATCATAGATTTTCGGTTCTGTGAAATGTAGTGAAATCTTCTGGATTGTGGATAAGGTTATTTCATCATTGTCTATCATTAGTATCTCCTTACCTCTCTTTCACATGTCCACTATTCTCTCCTTATTCAGAAAATAAACATCTAATATTTGTTGCTTATACTTGCCATTATTAGAATAAGCATGTTTTAAGGCTCTCATTTCTACTGTGGAAGGAAAAGAATGATCACCTCTATAAAAGAAGCAGGTCTGTCTTTGTGTTGCTGACTGGCAAAGGGAGGCATCTTTTTAAAGTTACGTTAATCTGGGCTGAGTTATTTTTGTTGTTGCTTCACATAGGTCTCTGAGTTTACTCAGAGTTTTGGTAGGAGTTTTGGACCCTTGTCCTCTGGAAATAAAAGTTTGTCCTGGTACAGAATGTTTGATTAGTTAAGATATAAATGTGTTACTTTGTTTTGCTGTTTTGAAGGCATGCTTTTATTGTCATATTTTAATATCTCAATTCAGAATGCTGCTTTCACTTGTCCACTTACAAGTTATAATGGCTCTTTCCTAACAGTACTTAACTATGGTACTTCTTAAAACCAGTGCTGTCACAGATTAGTGAAATGTGTTAATTACTAATTCCCCATTAACTGACATCTGAAACATCATTAAGGTTTATATCACTCTTCCTCCAGTAGTGAATTTTGATAATTGAATAAATATCTCCGTGTATCCTTTCTGTTCATAATTAGAGCAAACTGATTTATGTGCCCAGTACTATTCTTCATATAGATGTGTGTGTGTGTGTATTCATTTATGTTATGATTTACTATATTCCATAGTTAGGCAAAGTAACTAAATATTTAGTGTAAATTATCAAGTGATTTCACTTATTAAATGCTTCTGTTGCACTTTCAAATATAATTTAATCCTTACAACCCAGTCTGAGAGATATTAAAAATTACTTAATCTCATTTACACATGAAACTGAACATCAGGTTATGTAATTTGCTCTTCTTGCCCCGGCGGCCTGGCAGATAAGCTCACTGGATGTGGTCCACATACCTCCCAGGGACCCCAGGTTTGAGACCTGGGGCTGGGGGAACAACCAAGATGAACAACTAACTAAAATAAATGCATGTTTAAAATAAACGATTTCAGATGGATACAGCTTTCTGAGACTTAAAAAAAAAAAAAATTTAACTTGCTCAGAGTTTATAACATAGGTATTAAGTGACAGCTGGGATTTGAATTTATTTGCCTGATTCAGTGCTCTTGCTCCTACTGACTATACCCATTATAGCTTTAGAAAGTTGTATAAAGTGGAACTTCTGAGGGGCGGGCAGATCCACTTTAGGGGTCTTTCTGTTTTAGGGGTTTTTCAAATAGGCTCTATCATGTGTTCAAAGAAGATAATTCTTTTTTTTTTTTTTTTTTTACATATTAAGATGGTGATGGAATTTCCTGACAATGTGTTAAATCTTGATGGGCATCAAAATAATAGTGCACAACTAAAGCAATTCATTCAGGTAATAGTTTTATAAATCTATTTTAAATGGTATGTATGCTTCAGAGTAATTTAAAAATAGCTTAAGTGTTCATTATGTTTATATTGGGATCTTTAGGTCTTAACATTTCACTGAAATTGTTTACTTTTGCTGCAATGAATATTTTTACCTGTCATTGAAAGGGATTTGATTGTGCTGGGTTAGCATTTTACATATTACTTAATTTCACCAGGCCATCTTTCCCTGTTTTTAAAAGATAGGGTATACATATACATACAGTTTTCTGTTGAGAACCTGTTGGTTTTCGTCTACAAGGAGAAAAAACATTTAAAAAATCCTGTATTGTGAACTCTCTAATTTTTATTTAATTTTTAAGCAGTCTTACTTTATAAACTACATATAACTAAGATAATGGAAGATAAATTATTGCTTAAATTCTGTTTTTAGAGAAAATGTTGAATGAAATGTTAATGGTAGATGTGAGAGAATCCTTGGAAATTATTTTTTTTCATCTGTTTTTATTGGAGCTAGATGTGTTACTTGCAGTGTGACTAACTATCCAGGTAGAAACTGTTTATTAGAATTTTACCTGTTTCTCTACAGCTGTGGTTCTCAGTCATTTTTCTACTTTGTCATAACCAGCAGTTAACATTCATATACACCAGTCTTAATTACTCACTGCAGACTCCTGTGTAGGTAAGATAGACCTTGTTGTTTCCCATTAATCCATAGCACACCTGTCTGTACCTCTAGGTTGAGAATTGCTGTGCTCCATGATCACCGTCCTAACGTGACTCCTGTGACAAAACATATTGTCTTGTTAAAAGTTGTGAAGAAGACATCGTAAAGCTACATTGTGACTTTGCTTTTTAAGAAAATTTTAAGTGAGAATACTAAGCTTAATACTGATAAGCACTTAGTTTCTAGTCCAGGATTTCTTTTTGCCATGCTAGGTCATGTGCTACTTAGCCCTGGCATCCTATATAAAGTTTTTATACTCCAGATTCTAGAATGGGAGGTAGAGCAAGCTCAGTACAGCATGGTTAAGTCTGACTACCTTGCCTTTCTGATTCAGTTGCAGATCGAGATGGTATGCTCTACTTGCTGCACAAAGACAGAAACCAGAATAGTAAAGTAATTTTGTGTTTTTCATAAGGACTTGTCTTCATTTTACTTTTCTTTCTCTCAGCGACATAGTATGCTTAAGCAGCAAGATCTCAGTATTGCCATGGTGGTGACATCACGTGAGGTCTTGAGTGCACTTTCTCAGCTCGTCCCATGTGTTGGTTGTCGTCGCAGTGTGGAGCGCCTCTTTTCCCAGCTTGTAGAGTCTGGAAATCCTGCCCTGGAACCCCTGACAGTAGGGCCCAAGGGAGTCCTTTCTGTAACTCGAAGTTGCATGAGTGATGCAAAAAAGCTTTACACGTTATTTTATGTACATGGGTAAGTAGAATTAATTAGGGAAAAAGACACTTTTTTTTAATCTTAAACTTGATGACAGTGGCAATCTTCTAAATTCAGTCAGGCAAAGCTTGAGTCCAGTTTAAGTTGTTAAAATTGCATGGTGTAACTTCTGTGTGCCAGTAGCTTGAAGTTTCTGTTCTCGTTTAGAGAGAAACATGTAGTAAGCAAATGTGTAATTTGACAGGTATGATAAGTTACAAAGAAAAATCAATAAGGGAGATAGAGAATGATGTGCAGAATTGATGTGGAGGATCGTCTGGGAAGGCCTCTGACAAAATGGCATTGAATATAGATTTGAATGAAATGAGCGAGTGAATCATGTAGGTCGTTCTAAGTTCTTTCATATTTTTACTACGTGAGGTGGGAAGATTTTGGAGGGTTTTGAGCAGAGGAGTGACATAGTCTGACTTGGAGTTTAGCTTACTCTTTAACCTTCCGTGTTGAGAATAAGCATAAGGGTAGGAGGACAGAGAACAATTCAAGAGATGACAGTGACCAGTATAGTGGCCACTATGGTAATAAGAAATGGATATATTTTGAGGAATGAATAGGATTTTTTTGTAGATTGGATGTAGAGGAGGGCATCAAGAATGAGTCTCAGATTTAGGGTCTAAATCGGACAAATGGTTTCTGAGGTGACTAAGACTAGGGAAGAAATTATGCAGAGCTCACCTTGGTCATCTTAGTAGAGTTGAGAGAGTTCTGCCTCAGAGATAAAATTTGTGTAATTTGTATCCGCATATATATAGGTATATATATAGAGGTAGTGGTAGAGACTGAATGTTTATATGCCTGAGAAAAGAAGCCTTAGAGGGTTTTTGAACTGAGAGGTAGCATAATGTGACTTATAATTGGAAAAGATCACTGCAGCTGCTAAGTGAAGCCTAGAATTAAAAGACAAAAGGTGGAAGCAAGGAGATGGTTAGGAGACCAACTTTGCAATTGCTTGATTTAGAGAGGGCAGTTGGACAGGGTGATAATAATGGAGGTGGATGAGAAATGACTTTGATCCTGGATATATTTAAAAGTTAGAGTTGACAGGCTTTGCTGATAGGTTAGATGTAGGGTATGGATGCATAACAGTAAGATGTACATACTGTTATATTTGCATACAATTTCTGCTATTTCTCAAGGAAGTATATAAGTTAATATTTGGTCAAGGAAAGGTGGCTGAGAGTCAAGTTAGCAGTTTGTGAAGTCAGGTAATGGAAACATTTTCAGTGCCAGGAACACTGTTATAGATACAGTGCAGATGCAGGGATGATGTAGTCTGGGGGAAAGAGTATGTTGAGCAGAACCTGTATTTTACAACTATTTGACAGGAAATGAAATGGGAACACAAATGTACAGACTTTCACATTAGAATTTGATGAGAAAATTTTAAAGTGATGAATCTCTAATACTTTGGATATAATTCTCACTAAAAGGCAGTATAGGAATTTAAAACTTGTAAAGAAAAATGAATATTAATCAAACCTTTCATGGTTTTTTATTAGGTCCAAACTAAATGACATGATAGATGCTATTCCAAAAAGTAAAAAGAACAAGAGATGTCAGTTGCACTCCTTAGATACGCACAAACCAAAACCTTTGGGGTAAGTAGAATTGAATATCAAGATGTTTTATCATTGTTAGGGTTATAAATCTTCATCATGTTTAGTAAAAAAAAAAGAAAGAAAAAGAAAAATACTGCTAGTTACATATTTCATTAAATTATATTCTATAGCTTGAGTCAAAATAAATGTTTCCTGGTTCTGTAGGCTTTTTTTGTGTTGAGGTTATATAAGATCCTAAACTAGGTTTGATTTCTTCTTTACAAAATTTTTCCTTATATTAAATAAATAAGTTTCAGAGGAAAGAACTTGAGATCTTTGTGGAAATTTATGTAGCCAATATTGTTTTTCAAAGTAGTGATAGAATTCTTTAATCTACAAAATAGTCATAATGTATAAATCATTTTTCTTGTCTTTCTTGTCTCTAGGTGTCCCTAATTATTAAGGATGTGAAATAAAGTCTTGAATCAATTGTAGCAATATGTATTTATGTAACTAATTTGTAGATTTTTCTTGGTTAAGTGCTAAAATGTCCAGGGCTGCTTCTGCCTAAGCAGTGTCATGGTTCCCCTACAGAATTGCTTGGGATTGGGGGGTAAGGAGAAGTCATGACATTTGAAGGACATTTCAAAGAAATATCTTGTTTCAGAGAGAATAGGATTGTGTAAAACTCTATTTCTGGGTTAATTTTTAAAAGTTAAATTTTGACTATCGCATTAGTAGTGTTGATCCCACTGTTGTAGATATTTTCCTCCCTGTTAAGAACACCCAGACTACCAGGCAGTAGTATATTAATAATCTATTAACAAGAGCTTTTTTCTATACTCAGGAACAAAATTAAAAAAAAAAAAAAATTTTATGAAACTGTCAGACACATAGAAGAGAGACTATACAAATGCCTTCACCCAGATTCATTATCAAGAGCTGCCACTTTTATTTTATATACTGTTTTTTTATTTTATTTATTTATTTTTTGCTAAAGTACTTTAAAGCAAGTCTAAGGCATGTTATTTTACTCCTACATATTTTCTCATGTATCTTTAAATATATGGGCATTTTTTTTCAGGGCCATTATGGCTCCAAATGGAATTACAATAATCTAATACCAGTTCATGTCAGATTTCCCCAACTATCTCTAAAAGTACCTTTTTATATTGTTTGAATCAGAATACAGACAAGAATGACATGCTGCATGATACCTAAATGTGAGGGTGTTCTGAGCTCAGTAAAGCTCTAAACAACCTCAAGTAGTTTTCTAAGGATAAAGGTTATTTCACACATCATTTACCAATATCTTAAGAGAATTCCTGACTAAACCAATGCAGAATTCAGTCTAATTTTCTCATTAGTCAATGATCTTTATCTAAATGACCTATTGGCTAAAGCCACAGAGTAGTGTGGTATAATAAAAAGAGCCTGTCTTCTGCTTTTTGTTTATTACGTAAATTCTTCATTGAGGAACTGAAAAGCAACAGATGCCCCATCATCTTACATACCTGTGCTTATTGCCACCTTGCTTTAGATTACATCTCCTTTCTTATTCTCAATGCCTTTCCTTCATTAGTTACCTGTGTTTATTAAATTGACATGCAGCTGTGTTTTCCTGGCTTTCATATTTATAACAAAAACATCCTTCACAGACTTCATATTTCACTTACTACCCTATCATAGGGGGAGCTAAGTGTTTTAGAGGGTTATTTACTGAGTATGAAAGCAGTATGAATAGTTAGTTGAATTTTTTTTTTTTTTTTTTTTTTTAAAGGAAAGATAGAGGCAGGAACGAAGGCGAGTAGACAGACAGGAAAAGAGAGGGGAAGCATCTTTATTTATTTTTTCCGTTGTTCACTTTAGTTGTTCATCCTGCTCCAGGTCTTAAAACAAGGACCTTGGGATGTATGTGGAGTTAGTTGGACTTAATGTCTCCTAAGGCAGCTTCAGTTGTTTCCACAGGCCATGTGGCTGGCACGCCTGGGTACAAAGTGCTTAACCAGGACTCGCTCTTCTCTCCTTCGGATGGTCTCCTGCCATGATGTATGCTACTGTGACTCTCCATGTTACGTATTTCCGTCCCCCTTCTACTTAGACTCTCCAGGTGCATATAATACAATTGATTAGGTTTCAGTCTAATCGATAGCAGCAATCAGCTTAGCCTGAGAGTATTCTCATAGTCATATAGTAGACCCAAATTATTGTCTTAAGTTTTGAGATTCAGAAAGAAGGTTTAGGCCAGAGCTGAAGATCTGAAGCTGATGACTGAAGATTATCTTAGAGAATCATACATAAGATTGCTTGGAGGAAGACTAGAATAAGGAAGATGAATGTTGAGAAATTCTGTTTAATGATAAAAAACAAGAAGCTACTAAAGAAATGAGTGTCCAGAGAGGTAGGAATGAAACCAAGGGAAAAGACTTGCAAGAGGGTCTGGTCAGCTGTGATGAACTGTTAAGTCATCAAGCAGCCCTAAGTGTCTGTGGGATATAATAACACCAAGATCATTGGTGATCTTGATATGAATAGATCTGTGTGTATGGAAGCAAAATTCAGATCAGAATGGGTAGAAAAGTGAATGCAATCCCATTTTATTTTTATTTAGTTGTTCACTTTGGATGTTCCCCCAGGATCTCAGACATGTACCCAGTTTCTTGGGATGTACATTTACTGTGCCCCTGTGGAGGTGACTGACCTGTTAAATACTACTTCATCAGGGCACATGCAGAACAAATTTTTTTAAGCTTTAGAATAACATTTTCACATTTTAATGATGTAACAGCCATTCCCCAGCTCTGATTTCATGAAACTTTCCTCAATTATGTGAACTTGAGTTTCAGAATTAGTTTTAGGAGATTAGGGGTCACTGAAGTATAGTTAGAAAAAGAGGAAATATGGGTGTTGAGAATAGAAGGATGTAACATGGAAGACAGAGTAGGAGTTGAGTTTTTTTTTGTTTCAAAAATAAAGGAGCATGGGCCATGGCCTGAGTCCTTGTGAGAGGAAGTGTGGCCTTACATGGTGGATAAGGGGTTGAGAAACCTGTTTAGCTATATGGAGTGGGTTAAGTAAAGATTCAGAGGTTTTTCCGTCTCAAGCATCCAAGGAAATGAATTTCTGGGACTGTAGTGAGACCTGCAGAAGAACAGGCAGGAGCCAGTTGTTCAGAATCATGAAAAATCAAGAAGACTATCATTGAATGGAATAGAGATACATTTCTCTTGGAATGCACATCTGCAACAAAGCAAAATGTATGACCAGCTCCACATTGAAATCTTTGGGGGAGGGAGCGTCTGGGAAGTTTTTAGTAAGTTTTTAAAAAATTTTTTGTTTAGCACCTAATGCTAATTTAGGCTTTGTAAAGTGTTCATCTTAGTATACTATCTTTAGTATATGTAAAACTTAGTTTACTGCAATTAACCGTGACTTTCCCAGCTACTATAAATATGTAGGTAGCTAAGAGTTTTTGTTGTTATGGGCTAGCAGTAAAATCACATTAAGTAATCAAAACTTGTTAGAATTTTCTATTTATGGAAGAGTGATCCAGGTTTATAGATGAAAATATTAAAAAAAAAGTTTTTTAGCCATTTTGACTTTAAAGTATTCCAATTAAATTTACTTGTAAAATGCTTAATATATTAACCATTTGCTAGCTTGTTAAATATAAATGTTGTTAAATTATAGCAAGTGAACTTTATAATTGAAAGGAAATTTTTTATAAAGATGTGTACATGTTTAACATTTTAATGTGGATAGAGTAAATATATAACTATATGTAAGTTTGCAAACTTACCCTACTAATATCTTTGATGTACTAGTTTATTATTTTAATTGAGACTATAGAAATGCTTCAGATATCTCAGTGTCACTAAGCTTTGTGTACTGTACTACACTGCAGTGAAGGGAGCAGTAGCAGTGTCAGTTCAGAGAAGTTAAGTACAGATAAGAGAAGTAGTGAAGACCACAGGAAGGACAGCAAGTGTAGGATCATTTTCCATTATGGACCTTTCCAGGGAACAACCAGGTAAAATCAAGCAATCCTTTACTCTGCTTTTAAAAAATGTTTTGTCCTTCTGTATTCTTCCTTTTGCCTAATATTTGTTTCTTTCTGCAGAGGTTGTTGGATGGACGTATGGGAACTAATGTCCCAAGAATGCAGGGATGAAGTAGTTTTAATTGACTCTAGTTGTCTTTTAGAAACACTAGAAACATATCTGCGAAAACACAGGTAAGCCTATAAGTCATCACCTTTTGCTGGAAGGTTCTTTAGCTGTCAGTTATCCGCAGTGACCCATTATTGACCTTCATATAATAGTACTCCAGCCTTCCTATTGATACTTGGCACTAAGGGAGGATTAATGTTAGGGTAGGCATTTCGTTTATTGGATGACTCATGGTTAGTATTCCTATTTTAACTAGCATCTCCTTTTTTGTTACTTTTAACCTGTAATGTCTAAACAGCTTTTCAGAAAACATACTGAATCAAGTAAAATGTACTTAATCACTTTGGAAACTCTTACTACTCATTTTTGTGACAGAAGCACTTCACGATGTCATTTTCAAAATTAAAATTAGCAACATTTTAGTTATTTCTCCTATAATTGTCAAGACCTAAAAATAGGGTTGGAATTTGTATGCTCCATGTACTATATAAAAGTAGCTTCAAGTCTTTTCTTTTTAGACGTTTTTAAGTGTCATGAACATTTGAAAATTCATTGGGAGAGAAGGGAGAGTGCAACAGGAAAGGAAACTGGTAAGGGAGCTGTCTAGAGATGATGATCTTGGTGGTAGTTTTTTATTTTAATATGTGTCACACGTTGAGTTGTTATTTGACCATGGGATAAGCACAGTTATTTGGGGGCACTTCTAGAAAACATGCTTGAATGATAAAAACTGGCATTATCAAGATTGGTGAAATTATTTGGGGTTTTGAAGAGAGGTTATATGGACAAAAAATATATATGTCCATTGTGGATTCCTTCATACAAAATTATTTGATCCTTTATTCCATATGTATTGTATACCCAAGATACAGATAACTAGTTATCAGAGCTAATGTTTTGGAGTTTCCTATAAAGGTTGTACATATTTTCTGTGTTTGGGAGACGGTGTTTTGTAAGAAGGTAGACTTTATTTTATGAATAACTTAAGGATGGGAAGAAGCAATTAAGAGAGACTACATTGAAAATGCATTCTCATAGCTTTACAAGTTACTTGATTTTTCTGTGCCTCAATTTTTCTTAAGACAAAAATAATGATAATACTATCTTAAAGGTTTATTATAGTTTTAAATGTGTTGGGATTCATGATACATAGTAAGGCTTACTTTAGAATAGTTTATAGCACATAGCACCTCAGAAAACGTTTGCATGCCAGATTCTACTTTATTTAGTGGATTTTTTTCTGAGTATTTTATAATAAAGATTTGATATTAGGTAAGTATTAGGATAGCGTGTTATTGATTATTACTGATTAAGTGTGATATTGAGGTGTTATTGTAGTACATTATTAGAAATGAGGTGTTAGTAAACTGAAACCTGACATTTTTTATTTTTGTAAAAAAAAATTTTGTCTTTTTTTTTGATTTATTGTGGGAACGTAGCATTATAAGATCACATAGGTATAAAGTGTGCATCTTAGTAAACCCACATCTATATATCATATTAAGCTCAAGATTATTTCAATTCTTCTTTCACTATACAATTAATCCCCTTGACCCAGTTTGCCTACCCACCCTCTCTCATCTTACTGCAACCACTGACTTGTTTTTTTTGATTGAAAGTCTTGTTTGATTTATTTTATTTGTAAAAGGTATTCTTACTTTTGACTGACATATGACAGATACTTAGAAGAGGGACATGTTGGCAAGTGTAGATACTTAATTACATTGAAGTGATAATACTTTAATGAATATATTTTGAAACTTAGGTAAAAATCCATTTTGTTCAATGTAGTGTACATGTTCAGTATTGTTTACATCTTATTTTGCTATACATCCCTTTGTTCTTATATTTTTCCAGATTTATTGAGGTAAAGTTGACAAAATTGTAATATATTTAAAAGTGTACGACATGATGATTTGATAACATTGTGAGGGCCCGGCAGTCACGTCGATTAGCACATCCACCCCACACATGGTTCCCCACTGTCTCCTCAGTTTTTTGTGAGAACACTTAGGATTTACTCGCTTGGCAGGTTTTTAGTATCTGATATATAATTAACTATAGTCATTGTGCTATATATTATATCCTCAAAACTTACTCATTTATAACTGAAGTAAAATGTTTTTTAAAATTTATGTGCAAGGTTACTTTTGAAAACAGGAAAAATCACTTTCATTCTTTCATCTTCCATATATTTAAAAATTGTTCTTTACTTATGCTTGCATTACTTATGATTATGTACAACCAAATACTAAACTATTCTGGAAATTTAAAGTGGTAAAATATGGGGTAAGTATTTCAAGTTTTATTATTGGTACTTTGACATTTAACCATTTATGTACTTGAAAATGTAAACTTAACATTTATAACCTGAAAATGAGGCAGTATTTGTCATTTCTGTATCTATGTCCATGCCCCTTCCCTTCCCAGGAGACTTTTTATAAATTGTAGTTAAAAAACATGAACAGATTTATCTTCTCCACAGTTTTTAAGTGTACTTACCGCATTGTTAATAACTACATGCACATTGTGTGCAGCAGATCTCTGGAATCTTTTCATCTTGCGTGTCTGAAACTATACCCATTAAGCAGAGACTCCCCACTCTACTCCTTCCCCCCCTCCACCCTCCTTCCCTGGCAATCATTATTCTATTTTCTGACGTTATGAATTGGATTACTTCAGATAACTCATATATAGGTAGAATCATGTAATATTTTCCTTTTCGTGGTTGGTATTGTTTATGTAGTTTAATGTTTTCAAGGTTCATATTGTAGCATATGACGGGATTTCTTTTCCAACGCTAAATAATATCCCACTGTAGCATATTTGTCTATCAGTGGACATTTAGGCTGCTCCCACATTTTGGCTTTTGTGACTGTGTAGCAGTGAGCATGGATGTGTGAAGCAGGATCTTGAGATCTTGTTTACAATTCTTTGTGTATATTTCCAGAAGTAGGCCTGCTGGATTATATGGTTAGTCCTTTTTTAAATTTTTTGAGGAAATGCCATACTGTTTGCCAAAGCGAATACCATTTTATAATCCCAGCAGTAATGTGCAATGGTTTTAATTTTTCTACATTCTTATTAGCACCAATTGTTTTTTTATTTTTGATATTGGCTATACTAATAAGTGTAAGTTGATATTATATGGTTTTGATTTGCTTTTCATTGATGATTAGTGCTGTTGAGCATCTTTGCATATGTTTGTTAGCTATTTGTACATTTCTTTGGGGAAGTGTTTATTCAAGTTCTTTGACAGATAGAAGCAGCACTTTATTTTTGATTGTCTACCCCTTCCCACTATCCCCTTCTCCTTGCTTTCTCATCAGACCAAATTCTTCCATGTTTAAAGAATGCAAGGATAAACCTGGCTCTGTTTGTTTTTCTCTTCTCATTGAATAATGTTTGGTTTCTTGCTTTTTAGTAAGCACAGTTTTAATAAATACAAAAATAATTTTGCCCTTAAAGATGATATAAAAAGCAATATTCATTTTAGGAGGATTTTTTTTTTTGATTCATTCCTGTCGTTATGGCTTGTGCCTCTAATTTTTGATTATCATCAGTAAAGCAATGACATTCTTAAATTTTAACATGATTTACGAGCATCTTTTATGTTTGGTTTCTAAATGGAAATTTCTTCATCAAATCTTCTACACTTTTAATACATTATGTATACAAACTTAAAACAAATTTCTACAGATATATTGTATTTATTGTATGTGTTCTGAGAAACATTTTTGGGAAGAAAGATCTTGACATTTTGAAACTTACCAGTAAGTTTTTTCATCCCTTGCATTCCCCTCAGATGTTTAACTAGTGACATATTAAAATGTTGTAGCAAAAATTTGTATCAAGGTTTACTGGCTGAAGATACCAACTATTTTCAGAGGTTGAAGGGAGAAGGATTGTATGAGTCGTTGGTTTATAGACTGTTTTATTTCTGAATTATACAAATAGCTCTTGAAGTAGAAATACACTGGTATCGCCTTGGCTATTTGTGTTTTATGAACTAACTGATAATCATTCTTTGAGACTATGTGCTTCTCTGTTTCAAAAATCACTTGCGGAGGGAGATTCAGGCTCTGTACTTACATAATTTACAAATTTGTATTTACTTTTTGTTTTCAATATACGTATGGAGGCTTTTTTTCCTAATGCTCCTAGGAGGAAAGTATCATCTAGTACATATGTGAAATATTTTCATTGCCTTCTTAATTTAGAGGTTTTTCTTTTCAACAGATTTTGCACTGATTGCAAAAATAAAGTCCTCCGAGCATACAATATCCTTATTGGTGAACTTGATTGCAGCAAAGAGAAGGGCTACTGTGCTGCACTTTATGAAGGCTTGCGGTGCTGTCCACATGAACGACACATACATGTTTGCTGTGAAACAGACTTTATTGCACATCTTTTGGGTCGTGCTGAGCCAGAGTTCGCAGGAGGGTATGAGTATGTAATTTGCTAGAATGGGCTATCTAGCGCTTTGCTTCATTTTATTACTGAAAGTTTATTTCTATCACCTTCTGCCTCAGTGTATCATATATGTGGGTGTGTATATATGCACCCACATATATGTAAAACACACATATATATGTAAAATATATATGTATAAAGAAATTATGCCTGTAAAATATTTGCTTTCTCTAAATAGACATTTTTAATTGCGTGAATATAGGGAGAAAGTGTTCTGTGGTGTTTGGTTCACTACTCTGTTCCTGTTGCTTTAAGGAGTCAGCCTTATTTTTTGGCTTTTATTATTATAAATTGTCATTTTCATTTGAAAATGATTTGAAGGAATTTAGCTCCTTTCCATCCATGCATTTCCATGTTTAAGTTTTGTTCATAATGATAGATTTTTGCATAGGAAGTGAGGTCTTTGCAGCAGGAGATAAAAAGAAATGTTTTATTGCATGTAATTCATGAACTATGTATACATTATATAGGAACCTAAATTTTATCTCTGACTTTATTGTGAAAGTAAAATCAGAGAAGCGTATTGAAGCCATTTCACTATGTATTTTGTGTACCAACACTCCCTTGAGTTACTGAGTGCCTACTTTTTGCCAGATCTTTAGAATATAGAGATTTCCTTTATCACTGAAGTTCTTTGGACTCTTTTACTAAAGACTGGATTTCAACCCATGATTGAATCACTTTGGCATTGCCTTTCTTCATTCTTCCTTAAAAAAGAAGCACATAAAAACCAAATAGGCATTTACTATAAATTAGAAGATGAAAAGAACTAGGCACATATACTTCTGTACTAGAAAACTGTTTTTTTAGGACCAGTTCCTGAATTACCTATTTTTAGCTAAATTGGGACTAAGTTCTACCTGCACGTGTATTTCTTATTGGTTATATACAATGTGTGCTTGTGTATTTGTATATATAAATCAACTGAATTTGAATGTATAACTGTCTTGTTACCTGTTGTTAGGTGTGCAGATTGTGTTTAAAACCTGAACTTAGAGTTATGTTACCCATTTTCTCCTGTTTCAGTTAAGGGTATTAGGAACTATATGTGATTTATTCTCTTTTATAGGAGACGGGAAAGGCATGCTAAGACAATAGATATAGCTCAAGAAGAAGTTCTGACCTGTTTGGGCATTCATCTTTATGAAAGACTGCATCGGATCTGGCAAAAACTACGAGCAGAAGAGCAGACATGGCAGATGCTTTTCTATCTTGGTGTTGATGCTTTACGGAAGAGCTTTGAGGTGAGAACAGTGGGCTGCTTCCATGTCCAAGGTTGCTTAGTCAAGTTATTGAACCAAATCAATGTAAGCCACCAGTATGATCATGCCTCTAAAAGTGTCAAGTCTTTTGGTGTTATGAAGGAAGAGATTTCCTGAGAAAATGGAATTTAGAAGAAGTTTATGGTTTTTTCTTTGTTTTTAAATTCTGTTATTTGTCCAGATTTAGTGTTTAGACTTTCTCAGAGTCAGAACATACTTTTTTTTTTTTAAAGAAAGGTACAGGCAGGAATAAAAGCAAGTAGGCAAGCAGGCAGGTCAAGAGAAAGGAGGAAGAAGCACTTAGTTCTTCCTCCTGGCTCTGAGTCTTGAACCCAGGTCCTTGGGATGTATGTAGACTATACCGAGGAGGACTTATCCACTAGGCCACCAGGTTGGCCAAAACATACACTTTTGACTAGTGAATATTTCATTGTATTCTAGTACATAGTTGTAACTCTTTAACTGGATCACCTCATGAGAGTGGAGTGAAAGCTATAAAATACCCTTTTTCTCAGAAACACATTCATGAACTTTAAGCACAGTTGTGGGGAGTTAGATTTGTACTAGTGCTTGCTGAAAGTAGTTCTTACTTCTTTTCTCTTTGATGTTTGTGTCGTCAGAAACTTAGATCATCTAAGCAAGTTAAATAATCTTGTGTGAAGAAGTTAATGAATAAGTTTATTTTGCTTTGTTAAAATTCTGAAATTTGAAACTAAAGTATTGCTATTTGGAATAGGAGTACGTATAGGTATACCTTTCCACTGGGGATTAGTTGTATATTGACTTCCTGAGTAGGGGTTTTTTGTTTTTTTTTTTTTCAAGTAAAGGGGCAGACAGGAATGAAGGTGAGCAGACGCATGCTGGCAGGAAGAGAGAGGAGGAAGAAGTACTTTATTGTTATTTAGTTGTGCATCTTACTGTTGACCATGGCCATGGGATGCAAACCCAGGTCCTTGGGATGTACATGGACTGCACTCTCAGCTGAAGGTGACTGACCCAACCGCTGCCCCACTAGGGTGCAGTGCCCTGAGTAGATTTTTCATTTAAGACATTAAATGTTAGCATTTTCTTTGTGGACTACCTGGCAAAATTGCAGCATGAAATACCAGTTTCTGTGTGTGTGGTATCAAGTAAAATTAACTGATGCGAATTTCCTTGGAAAATAAAAAGTTTTATCATTATTATGCTCAACTTTGTTTAATAGATGACAGTGGAAAAAGTACAGGGTATTAGCCGATTGGAACAACTTTGTGAAGAATTTTCAGAGGAGGAACGAGTAAGAGAACTCAAACAAGAAAAGAAGCGCCAAAAACGAAAGAACAGACGAAAAAATAAATGTGTATGTGATATTCCTACTCCCTTACAAACAGCAGATGAAAAAGAAGTAAGCCAAGAGAAGGTAGTATTCCTTAATGTTGATTCATAGTATTGCTTTAGATAGAAGTATTGCATTTTTGCTAGATTTGGGGATTTTTACTATGCTTTTCCATGCCTTTTACTGTGTTCTACTGTGTGAACTCCTGCAATTGGTATATTTACTTTTCCCTCCTATTACAGTCTGTGTAAGTCAAAAATTTCCATATCATGTTTGTTTTATAAAGACAATGTTAGATATTAATTTTCTTACTAGACAATAGTATGCTTTTAAATCAAAGTCCAAATGTGGAGTTAACCTGCATGCATGATCTAGAGCAGTTCTCAACTTTTCAGTCTTTTTTTTTTTCTTTTTTTTTTTAAAAGAAAGGTGCAAGCAGAAAGGAAGAGAGAGGAGATAGAAACACATGTTTATTTTATTAAATTGTTCATCTTGGTTTCTCCACTGGCCCCAGGCTCAAACCTGGGTCTTTGGGATGTATGTGGGGACTACGTTAGATGGCTTTATCCGCTGGGCCACAGGGGTGTGCCACTATTTTTATTCATTAAGAATTAAAGTGACCAGTGAACTTCTGTTTATGTGGATTATACTTATTAACATTTACTGATTAGAAATTAAGATGGAGAAATTTAAAATTAAAAGTAGCACATTATTATTAAGAATGTTACTTGAATAACAGTCTTTCAGAAGTATTTTCCAAAAGAAACAAAAGATGGGAAGGGTGGCATTATTTTTTATTTCTTGCAAATCTCTTTAGTATTTGGCTTAAAAAGAATCAGATAGATTTTTGTATTTGCTTCTGCATTCAGCTGTCCAGATGTTACTTGGTTGAAGTGTATGAAGAAAAGTCTGGCCTCACACACATCTGTCTATATAGTAGGAAAAGGGAGGAGTATTTTAATACATTTTTGGCACTGTAACTCAGACACAGTCGTCTTTTCTTTTTTAAATGAAAGATGCAGACAGGAATGAAGGCAGGCTGGCAGGAAGAGAGAAGAGGAAGAATCATTTGTTTTTTATTTAGTTGTTCATCTTAGTGGTTGTGTCCCCCCGTACCCCCATGCCTGATCCCAGGAGGGCATCCTGGGCCGGGACCTTGGGATGCTTGTGGGCTGTGCTCTTGGCCCAAGGCAGCAGCTACCAGGGCGCGTGCCATGAGTGATCATTTCTTAAAGATCAATTGCAGTGTGATAATCAAACACCTTCTTAGTGCTCTTTTCATACTCTGTTAAGTTTAAATTACTGGTCTACCTTGCACTTTGAATAGAATTTTTACTCACGCATGATTTTGTAACATCCTGCACTGGTCATTTAAAACATGCTGGTTCACTGCGTTATGCAGATCTTCCCAGATAATGACTTTACATTGTATAGTATCAGATAATCACTTTAAAAGCACTATTGATCTCATCAGAAAGGTCTTTTTAAGTATTGGAAGCTACAAGTTCACTGTGTAATTTTTGAAATCCTGATTGTAGTATGAAAGTTTAAATTTTATTATTCATAACAAGTTCACAATAACAAATATTGTCCATTGTGAGTGGCTGGCTTCATTACTTTTTTAAAAGCAGGCAGGAATGTAGATGAGTAAGCAGGCAGGCAGGAAGAGAATGGAAGAAGCAGCATTTATTTTATTTAGCTGTTCATCTTGGTTGTTCCCCTTAGCCCCATGACTCAAATGTGGGTCCGCTGCGTTCAGCTAGAGAGAGCGGCCCTATTCCTCTACTGGTGTTAATGTTGTGCACTTCATTCTTTTTCATTTTACTTTATTATTTTTTTTAATCAGATAGGAGCAACCAGGGTGTTGAAAGTCTTGGTTTATGCAGAGACATTAATCCCAAATCATGCAAAGTCCTTATGGTTTGGTTTGGTTTTATAAGGAAGAGTTACTGGCAGGAATGAAGGCGAGTAGGCAGGCAGGCAACTCTTAACATGGGTCCTTGGGATGTATGTGGACCATGCTCCTTTGGAGACAGCTGACCAAACCACTACTCCACTAAGATGGGCTGCCTCATTCTTTTAGTTGTTTACATCGTTTTTTTTCCCTCCTGAGTCCAGGTCTTGAACCCAGGACCTTTGGTTATGGTACTGTTCTCAGGTTGTATTAGACCAATAGGCCTGGAGGGTGTACCCACCTCATTCATTTTTAAGTAAACAGATAACCAAGTCTGAATAACCACATGGTTTATCTCTCATTCTTTAAGTGAAATTGACGTTCCAGGAAAAAAGCAGGTAGTTCAACTTGCAACCTAAACAGTAGCAAATGTACTCTTCGAGATAAACATTGATTTTGGTATGTAGAAGAAGCCCTTTAAGCATGCTTCCCATTTGTCACAGACTATTAAAAAGACTCTATCCATGTGTTGATATTTAATAAAATACTTTTACCACTTCATTACTTTGTTTGACAGGTGAATATAGTGACTTGTTAGTACATTCAGTGTTAGTATACTACTTTGACTTGTGCTGAGGCACTAGCATCCTTCACCACCAATTGTTTTTGTAGCTCAGAATGTCACTGCAGTGAAAAATGCAAATCACATGTTAATATATTGAAAATAGTTTTGACTTAGGGAACCCCTGGGGTCAGCAGACCATACTTTGAGAAAACTAGCCTAGACTTAATCTAATAGTTACTTTTAACTTGCTTTTAGTTGGTTCATAGGTTTTTGTTTCATGA
This sequence comes from Solenodon paradoxus, assembly GCA_004363575.1. Taxonomy (NCBI): domain Eukaryota; kingdom Metazoa; phylum Chordata; class Mammalia; order Eulipotyphla; family Solenodontidae; genus Solenodon; species Solenodon paradoxus. The sequence continues at coordinate 103,946 of RJWH01004347.1, forward strand.
GAATTATTTTTCAATTGTTAACTCATAGCTGCTGTCTCTGATTAATGCAAAGGAAATTAAAATGTAGCCATTATGGAGGTAAAGCTTTTTACTCTCTCTGAATATTAATCTTAAAGGAGACAGACTTCATAGAAAACAGCTGCAAAGCCTGCGGCAGCACTGAAGATGGTAATAGTTGTGTAGAAGTAATTGTTACCAATGAAAATACATCATGTACCTGTCCTAGCAGTGGCAATCTTTTAGAGTCTCCTAAAATAAAGAAAGGTAAGTAAATGCAGTTTCTTTTAAAAATAAACTTTTGTTTAAAGATTGAGGTATGTTAGTTTAAGGTGTGCAGCATAATGATCTTATTTGCATATAAAATTAACTTTATGTTCTTTTAAATATAAGAGCGTTTAGAGATTTTGTAGCTTCAAAAGTTTAAGAAATTCTTTTTTGCCCCAAGAATATTATATAGTTTATTTAGATATTAAACTGTTTCTTTTTCTTTGTGATATTTGATTTTTTATTTGACAAAAAAAATCTTATAAATCCCTCATATTTTTATAACTTGCTTTTCTACTTTTGATAAGCTATCAATTTTTTTTTTTTTTATTTTTGTGCTCCGTTGACTCTGCCTTAATATACTTTTTGGTGTATTAATTGTAACTCTTACCTAATTTATCCTCAGGCTTATCTCCACACTGTAATGGTAGTGATTGTGGATATTCTTCTAGCATGGAGGGGAGTGAAACAGGTTCTCGAGAGGGTTCAGATGTTGCTTGTACTGAAGGCATTTGTAATCATGATGAACATGGTGAGTTCAGATTAAGATTCCCAATTAATTCTACTTGGTGGCTAATTTAAGCAAATAAGTAAGAGAGATTGATTTCTGCAGGTGATGACTCCTGTGTTCATCACTGTGAAGATAAAGAAGATGATGGAGATAGTTGTGTTGAATGTTGGGCAAATTCCGAAGAGAGCAACACCAAAGGAAAAAATAAAAAGAAGAAAAAGAAAAGCAAGATGTTGAAATGTGATGAACATGTAAGTATAGGCTGACTGTATTTCCTTGAGACAGAAACGGGACATTGGGATGGCAAAAACAGGATCGGGTTATGTGCTGATGCTTAAGGGAAAGAAGGGCGGTTAGCATTCCAAGCAGGAACAGAGCAGCCAGGCCAGCAACAAGTAAGTACTATGCGGTGCTGATCAGAGATCATAGTAATGACATGTGGTCCAGCGGGAGTTCATACAAACAACCAGGGCCAGTATAAGAAATTTTGGTGCCGTAGGTGAGAACCAAATTTGGCGCCCCTGTAAGCTCTACTCTAAATGTCCTGCCTAAAACACATGTTGCTTTAAAACCATCCCAGTGCCAGAAATGCCCAGTAACCAGCCTCCTGCCAGAGACAACCCCCACAGTACTTATCTGCGGCCTGACCACGCTGTGGTAATGGAGCAGTTGCTTTGGGACCTGGGCAACTCAACTACCCTTTTTGCCCTGAGTTAAAAGACCATCCTGGTTTATTGAAAACAGGACAAAGTTTACGTTTATATTAAAATGATGGGATGGTCAGGATATACAAAAAAAAGGTACTGTCTTGTTAAAACAGTACGTATGGTCAGCCTATGTAAGTCGTTATTGGAGAAGCCTATGTAAGTTGTTATTGGAGATTCTTAAGCCTTTGCTATTGAGGGGAAGACAACCGATTTTCCTTGGAGTAGCAGGTAAGTATGCAGCTTTAGCGGCTAGGATTTATTTATTTTCTTTGGAATGAGTGCTTTATGCAGTTCCATTGGTTGCCCATCTTGAGATTTGTGTGTGTGCATATGTGTTTCTGTGGGTGTCTGGTAATAGCGTGTCAGCAGTCCATGCGAGGCATAAATCTGATTTATGCTCTTCATAATGCTTTTAAATTTATTAACTATATAATCTGAGCAGTTTGCTTGATCTTAGTTTTCCCATCTGTAAAGTAAAGATAATGGTCCTTTATCAGATTTCATGTTCTGTGAAGATGAAATGAGATTATAATATAGTGGAGGGGTTAGAAGAGTGTCTGGTTGTGTGTAGTATCTTATAAATACCAGCTGCTGTGATTAGTTAGTATTCCTTCAAAAAATTTAGCACGCTATCAGGGCATTTGTTTCTTTAAAGAATTCCTATTGGTCTTGCTCTCATGACTCAGGTGACTGAAACAGTTAGGGGTGTGGACCATGTAAAGCCTAAGGACCTGGGTCTCAAACTCAGGCAGTGAGCAAAATAAATGAATAAAAACACAAAAATTCTTCTTTTTCCCCTCCCTTCCTTTCTTTAAAACAAAACAAAAAAAATTGCTATTATTCCCTGCCTTTTACTTGGGAAATTCTTTACTGTGGTTTCAGATCCAAAAGCTTGGAAGCTGTGTTACAGATCCAGGTAATCGAGAGACCTCAGGAAATACCGTGCACACAGTGTTTCACCGTGACAAGACCAAAGATGCACATCCTGAAAGCTGTTGCAGCTCTGAAAAGGGCGGGCAACCACTGCCTTGGTTTGAGCACAGGAAAAATGTATCACAGTTTGCTGAGCCCTCAGACACGTCATTTGGTCCCGATTCTGGAAAAGGTGCCAAGAGCTTAGTTGAACTCCTTGTAAGTAAGCCATGATGTCTTATTGTGTGGATAACTGCTTTTGGGGGTAAATGTGGGGGTAGTATTTGTGAGTTTAAAGTGGGGAGTAGGGAGGCTATTAAGAAATTAAGGGCACTGTATCATTCTTTGGTGACTTCATTTCTGCTTTCATAGTTTATGCAACTGCTCTGCAGCACATTTCTTTGTCCTCTTCTGTCTCAAAAGTAGAAGAGACTACCTAGGAGAGGGGGATAGGTTATGTCCAGGAGTCTGCCTCCTTGAAGAGAGTTATTCTAAGAAAAATTTCCTTTTTAGAGTGGCAATTTATGGTGGTCACCCTTCTATAGACTATGAAAGTATATAGAACCTGAATGAGAACTCACTTTATAGGTTACTTCCTTTAGGTGTCACATGGGACAGAAGCATAACTGAACTTGACATCTTTTATAATTGACTCTAGTTCTTCTACTTCAGATGAATTATACTTGATTCTAGGGGATCAAGTGCATAGTTCATGTGGGACTTTGAGGAGGTAGGGAAGAAAGGAGAAGGGTAGTGTATTTTCTCTGTATTTAGGGTCTTAATAGAACCAAATCCTTTAGAATACCAATATTTTCTTTTTCGTATGGTTGTAAAGCTTTTTTGTTTCTTTTTACCCTGGTTGTTTAATTGTGATACTTTGTAACCCTTTTAATTTGTAGAGATAAAAGTTTCAAGTTAGCAACAGCTAGAAATGTGTGCTTACTTAAAATTTAATACCAGTTATAATTATCTAATTAGTCTTTTTTTTTTTTTTTTTTTTAAGGTAAACGTATATTTATAGTCTGTTAAACTTACTGATTTCCAGGACAAATTATGGAGCCAGAGTTTCAAATCCAAATGGGTTTGATTTTATTCTTAGTACTTTCTAAGACAGAATGATATGATGCATATTCTGTAAGAATTCCAATTAAGGGCATTACAACTGAATTGAAACTAAAAAGGTGGACTGCTTTAATTTTCCCTGCCCTCTATCAGCATAGCATTTTGCATTCTTAAGTCAAGAATTTACTGCTTACATACTTAACTGCTGCTTTAATTTGCAGGATGAGTCTGAATGTACTTCAGATGAGGAAATCTTTATCTCACAAGATGAAATACAGTCATTTATGGCTAATAACCAGTCTTTCTACAGTAATAGAGAACAATACCGACAGCATCTGAAGGAGAAATTTAATAAATACTGCCGCTTAAATGATCATAAGAGGCCCATTTGTAGTGGCTGGTTGACAACGGCTGGAGCAAATTAAATAAATAAAATAGCTCTGTCTTTCAATGAAACACTCAAGATGACTACTGCGCCTTCTCTTTCAAAAAAAAAAAAACAAAAACTTAATTTTAGTGACTTATGGCAAAATTTTATCTTAAATCAATGTGATTCTTTCTTGTTTTGGGAGATGGTGGAGGTAACCTCATTAGTTTGTTCTTTCTTCAGGCTTGTGTCTTTAGTTGCGTGGCTAAGCAGGCCTGCCATATGATTTAAGCCATCTCTTTTCATTAAATGTTTCTCTTCCTGTGAGACTTACTAAAGCAACTTAGTGGCAAAAAGTAATGTTGTACTTATACTTCTGTACAGAAATGACAATGAGCTGAATATATGGTTTTACAAAGTAGACATCCACTTGCGAAATGTTTGGATGTAATGTTAAAGCGCAATGTGCAAAATTTAAAATAAAGAATATTTATTAATATGCATAGTAAAATTTGGTGTACATGTTTCTACTTAATGTGTGGCAGTGTTTTAATATTTGCCACTTGTGAACTTTTGGTACTTGGCCATTGTTGATTTTAGAGAGGATGGAGAGCAAATGAGGATAAAGTACAGCTTGTCGAAGACAAAATTCTTTCATGAATCAGAGTTGGCACCCAAGAAAAACAGTTTTCCAGTCTTTTGTTTTGAAAGAATAAATTTGCTGCAATACCTTAAAATCCTGGCCTAGCATCTTACTTTCTCATGAGACTTTGGTTTTTGTTTTTCACCCTAGTCCTGGGTCTCAATCCCAGATCCTTGGGTTTTCCATGCTTTGCACACCAGTGTCTCTGCTGCCTGAGCTGCAAGACAGCTTGAGACTTTTAACTGCTATTTATTATTAAAAGTTCCCTGTTAATAACACAAAGCACCTTTAAATTTAGAGACTCATACTGACCTAGAAAAATGAAAATAAAACGGCAGAATTTCCAACCCAAAGTTTACCTGTTAAGTAATTACTCAGTATGTTGCAGGGGATCAGAGGACTGCACTGAGATCATTGTCGTCTATATAAGTACATCTGGTTTCCAACAGAAGTCACTATAGCCGTACAGCTTATTGCTTTCGCAAGCTGTCTGTGAGTACTGAAGGAGAGAGATTCCTCTATGAGTATCATTTGGCTGCCATTTAAAAGGCTGAGTCAATAGTTCAATAAAGGTGTGCTTTGTGTCTTCATTTTGATAATACTTGGTGGATAGGAGACAAGTAGTGGGGCAGTAAATACCGCTGTGCAGTGGGGATGGAGTGAATTTTATAGGCTTTCTACAACTTAATCAGATTTCAAATGGGCAACAGCAGAAGCTTAGTGAGATTTAATTTTTGTAGTTGTTGGCATTTCTTTCATCCACCCCCTGAGTTGTCTTCAAATCTAAGTTTTGTGTAGGGATTGAAGCAGGGGTGAAATGAATCATGATTCCTCTATGTTCTTTATTTGCTTTTATCCTAGAATCCATAAAAAAGTAAGGGCCTCCTACAGCTTTTGGCGCTGAGCCCAGTCCCCCTCTCCACTGCCTATTTCAGTCAAGCTTTACTTTGAGATCCCTAAAAGCAAAAAGCTTTATTTTGTTTTAATCTTTGCCCGTGGGGCCAAACATGAGTGTGTTAAATGAACGAACCAGTCACCTTCACTCCTTATTCCACTGCTTCTAGTGCAGGAATTCCAGTAGTTACACAGGTGTCTTCTTCTTTGGAAAGGTGGCTACATTAAAAATGCAGACGTGAGACAGTTCTCAGCACTGTGTTGCTGGAACATCCCGAATGGTCAGAAAAGGTCTAGTGTGAACAAAACCGCCCAAGAAGAGACGAGATTGGAATGAAGGCAGTTTAGGAGCGCATCCCCTAACCTGACTCTGAACGTGTGGCCCCAAACATGCTTCATCCCTATGTCTCAGTAATCTCATCTATAAAGTGAAGGCTGAATAGGTAACTGTCCCGTGAAAGTGTTTAAAGCACCTGTTGCATAGTAACAATGTTAGGTATTGCTTTTAAATTTTGCTATACACTGTGGTAACATTTGCTCCAGCAGAAGCTGGAGGGTCTCAAGGATAGTATATAAGGCTGGGGGGCGCGCGTGCGCGCGCGCCCGTGTGTGTGTGTGTGTGTGTGTGTGTGTGTGTGTGTGTGTGTACACGTACGTTTTTAACCAGTTCTCATTGGTTAACAGACCTAGGGAGAGACATTCAGCCTTTTCAGGGCTAAATCAGCTGGGCTTTGGAGTCACCTGAAGTGCTTTTAATTTCTCTTCCTGGCTTTAGGCTTCACACTAAACAAGAGATAAGAGCAAGCCCCTAATAAATCCCCGATTTCCTGTCCCAAGCTGACGAGCTTACCCAGAGCTCAGAACCTCCAGCTCCCAGGCCGCCTTTCGCCAGGCTGGACACGGGGGGCGGGGCCGGAAGGGGCGGGACCTTACCCGGCGGCGGGTGCAGTGGGTGGGGCCGCCAGTTCTTGACTGTCTTTAGGCTGGACTTGGCCCGTCGCGGAGGAGCGGAGGGTGGAGTCACCGTCGGAGGCTAGCCCGAATGAAGGCGGTTCCGGGCGCGTCTCCAACGGTGGCAGGTCGGCGACCGTGGTGACCAGAGAGCGTCCGAGCCCTGCGACCTGGGCGGGCGGGCGGCCGGGACCATGGCCAGGGCCGGCATGGAGAGGTGGCGTGACCGGCTGGCGCTGGTGACAGGAGCCTCAGGGGGCATCGGCGCGGCTGTGGCCCGGGCCCTGGTCCAGCAGGGACTGAAGGTGGTGGGTTGTGCCCGCACCGTGGGCAACATCGAGGTAAGGTGCAGCCAGGGAGCGGAGAAGCTCTGGGAGGCGTCGTTTCCCCCGGGGTAGGGCTCGGGATGGGGAGGGGGAGTGGTCGGAGCACATTTGTGCCGCTGGCCTCACTTGCCAGTCACCCTGGGGTCATTTGCTACTGAATGACTCTGGGGCAGGACGGGCCGGTGCCTAGTCAGTGAGGTTCCTTGGATTCTTTAAAGCGGGACTCCACCTTCTCATGTTTAAAGGCCCAT